>JAIPRL010005403.1:0-32371 GCA_025469235.1 Pemphigus obesinymphae | reverse complement strand
TTCTTAATTATCACTGAGTAATAAATAAATAAACATAAGCAGATGATGCGTTTTCTTCTAATTATATTATTATAATAAATAATTTATTAGTAAAGCTTAATTGTATAACAAATGCCATGCCTAAGAAAAACTGCTGATGTGAAAATATTCTTTAAAAAAATATTGCTCATTTACGGTATTATAAACTAATTAAATTAAATTTTAATATAAATATTAATAATACATAGGTATATAATAATAGAATATTTATTTATAATAATTATATATTCAATCATATTTAAATAATTTAAGAAGAATCACTTACTTATTTTTGGATCATCTAGATTACCCGCACAAAATATTTATAATTATAATATATTATATCTATTATATACGTTATATTATGTCACTATTTAAAACAAAAACAAATTGTATCATGTATTAATATTATGTTATTATATTTTGTTGAACCAAATTTTTTCAGTAAAATGTAGTTTTAAATCATACTTTTCTATTGCATAGATCTCTTACTAGGATTTGACATAATTGAGACAATACCTTTATAGTATAAGACATTCACGTTTTTAAGAAGTTTTACCTAAACTATTTTAATTATATTTATAGTAAAGTCTAAATTACCTTTCTCATTAATAGATGATTCAATATCATTTTTATATTTCATGATTGTATCTGATATAATTTTTTATTGGGGAGGGTCTTATGATCATAAATTTATAACCAAAATACATATTGTAATATTTTACTATAATTTTATTTTATTATTTAATCGAAAAACACATAAAGATTTAACTATTTTAGTTTAGTAACATATATATTTCTTCTGGGTCAATGGTTATTTCTCTATACACTGACATCAGAGCTTAGCCATTGAGGCGAGTTTGACCAGTAGAATTTCTTAGATATGTTTTAAATTATGTATAAATGATGAAAACATTCTCTGTGTTGTTGCTGTTAACATAGACAGAAATTGTAGTGAAATATTTTTCGTTACTTTCTCGCATTTCATAGAATACTGCAATGCATTAATATGCGTGATTCCATGTTTCAACTAAGACAGCAATAAGTGTTTTTAATTATTTAGATAATGCTAATGTATAAGAAACTCTATTTAAAATTTCACCGCGTTGAGGTTCAACGTTGAGGATCTAAAAAATATTCCGACCGCGACGGTATGGTAATGATTCTAATACAATTTCGTATAGAATTCAATACATTTATATTTGCCAATATATTTTTTGTCATTGAAGAAATATTCTAAGATCGTGATCGATTGATACTTAGTTGATTATACGGTAAGAATGATGTCAAATATTTTAATGTTGAAATTGTTTTCATAATATAGGTAAATATTTGATTATGGATCAGAAGAAAAATGAAAAAAAGATATACTGTTAAAGAAAAACAAAAATTGATATAAAAATTTCTGGGAGGGGTGCAACCCATCCTGATACTGCTATGATGTGTGTATATATATATATATTTAAAAGTACTGGTTTTTATAAATACAATACATAATGTGTGTATAAGTAATGAATAATATAATATACTTTGTCTCATGAAAGAAAGGTAGCGTTTCGCGCATGTTAGACTGTGCCACAAATCGCTGCCGGGCCGTCGATCCGTTGCATAGTTACACCTGATCCGAGTGTGGAAGGAGCACTAGGCGAGGTGCGGCGAGGGGATGCGCTAGACCGACCGGTTTTCGTCAAGACCCACTACCTTTCTTTCATGAGACAAAGTTTAGTAATATATAAGCTTACAGGGCTGGGCCAGATAACAAAATATATTGACTCGTTATGTTAAGTTAGTTTAAAAAAATAAGGTTCAGATAAGTTTAAAGTAACTAATATCTGTTATTATTTATCTATGATTTTTAACTACATATTTTATATTTTTTTCATCATGTGTTAACACTAAATTAGGATTTTAATAAAATTCTATAACATTTTTGAAATGGGCTTGGTTTCCAATTTTTGATTATTTACAGAATAATATATTATTAGTTATTTTAAGTTAGATATTTAAAGTTTATCATACACTGGATAATAATAAAATCTTGGGTTTTCAATATGAAATACTTAATATATTCGATGTGATCTATCGTCGATTTTAATTTAAATATAATCACGACCAATATCTTATCCGACGATCAAAGTTCATTCACCCTCTACTGACCAGTTTTAAAGTTTTATTTTTTATGCATGGCGAAAGATGAAAAGTTTAATTTTGAAATAAATTAATGTTGTTTATTTGTTATACTTTAAGAATTTGATCTTTAATCATTTTCATTTATTATTTTATATAAACGTAATATGTAATTATACCATTTAAACAACTTAAAATCTATGTAAATATATATTTATATGTATATATGTATGGATTGTAAATATATAATATATAATAATATATTTTAAGCGAACTTACTATTACTATCTGTAAATATTAATCAACACTTGAAAAATTATACTCTAAAACATTGTTCTTCTTATATAATATTATTTTAAGCATTTAGACTATATGAATTAATATTACGTATACATTCTTTATATTAAAATTGATGATACAATTAATAAACTTGTAAAATCGGTTTTTAGGAATTTTTTAGATAGCATAAAATTAATTATAATTATGATATCAATATATGAACAACAATGGAACATAAATAGGCCCTAGTATTTTTTTATAATACAAAAGTTGTGTCCTTGGATATTTTTTATGTTTATCATATTCTTGTAAGATTTATAAAAAGTATTTATTATTTATTCCTATATAATAATAATAACATTTGTCCTGAATAAATTATTTGCCAAATATTGACTTTTATATGAATACATAAAAATATATAGCCAATTAATTTCAAGTGGGTTTTTCACTCCAACTTTTTCGTAGGTAAAAGTATTTAATTTGGTTACCAAGTTGATGCAGAGTTTGTTGACTTCGAAAAAGTCATTGACAAGGTTGATCGTTGTTTTCTTATTGCTTAACCAGTAAGACTCAGTATTCTTAACTCTTTGATTTCCTGACTCCAATCCTATCTTATCAATAGAATGCAGTATGTATTTAACATACTGTTTAATGTATAACGTGTACCTCTTATTAACCACTATTCTCTCAATTACTTTCTACTAAAATGAGACTTGTGTTAAAGACCTTTGGTTCTACATTATTCCTACTCTTTTCTTTGATTACCATATTAAAAAAAAACTATTGTAAGGCTATAAAAGTATTAGGCCTTATAAAACGCAATACTACACTTTACATCAATCTCCTGTATCCGTTCTCTCTACTATTCTTTGGTCCGTTTTTATTTTTGAATATGACCTAGTGAATTCAAAACCAGTTATTTTTTTACACTAATTATGTTCTTAAGATTACTCACACTCTTCATAACTACTCTTTTATTAGCTCATTCTTACATATTCATTTTCTTGCCTCTCACAGCCATGTTGGAGACATTAATTTTATATCCTCTCTACTAAATGGTTCAATTAATGCTTATGGTCTCCTGTATTCTATCTCTATTTATGTTCCTGTCTATGAAACTAAATGCCACACTTTATTCCGCGTTCATTCTCACTGCACTAACTACAACCGTAATCATCCTATCCACAGAATACATCGGCTCATTAACATGTTCTAGCTTTTTTATTTTCATTAATATTATTAATAAATTATTTTCTCTTATTACTTCAGTTTGACTCGTCACATTACTGTAACTTAGCATATTGTATGTTTAAAAAGCTGTTTTTTATTATTTCAATTTGAATACTACATTATAAACTGCTTATTGTATTATATTATAATTATTGTTCAAGTAACTTGTAAGATCTCACCAAACTTTATAATTGCCGCTTGGCGTTAATTATATAAATACAAATAAAATAAAATACATAATTAAAAAAATCAATAAGTGGCAATAAAACTTGGTATTCAAGTACTAAAGTTATCATTTTAATTTTATTAAAATATATTAATTTAATATATATTTACTGGTAATCCATAAGCAGAATTCAGGTGGTTGAATAACAACTATAAGGAAGAACAATAATAATTTTAAAACAAAATGTATTATTAGATCCGAAATTATGTAAGGATATTTTGTTTTTAAAATGATTAGTTCTGAACCACTGTTCCAGATATAACGGAGTAGCCTTTCTTTCTGCCTTCGGCAATGACTGTGACTTGTATTACTCCATGATAACACATCGGTAATATGTTCAACGTCAGTGGTTATGTGTCAAAAGGTTGTACTTGTCGCTACGGTTTCCTACAATTTCTATCTAATCAGTTAGGAGAATTAATCACCGGGGACTACCCATGATTTAAATGGAATGCGGGACTAATTACTAATTAGTCTAAGACTTCACCAACATTGAGAAGGATAGTTCATACTAAATCAATCTGGTACCACCTTGGGACCTTTATGGGGATCGGGTCAGGCGATTATAATCAATCGACGACACGAGAATGATCGCCCGACTTATCGGTATTGCTCCTGGATCATACGTGGCTCAAAGCCTTGAATCATGAGCTAATATAAGGACTTTGATATCACAATTCACCAAAACTGGTTATAAAACGATTCCATAAAATTCGTGTGCATATAAAAGATTCCCCTTGATTTTAAATGCAACTTTATCGTATCATTTTTTAAACGATATTTGATGTTTGTATCTTTACAGACCACCGTATTTTTAGGTCTAATGGATTTGAGATTTTAAGTCTTGAGCAATTAATATATATACTCGAAAGTTAATAAATATATGTGTACCGATTTTTGAGATTTTTTGAATATTGTTAAGATGATGTAATAGTAAAATTGTGTATTTTTTTATATTGTCATTTTAACATAAAATATTAATAACGAAAAAACTTCAATATTTAAAATTCCTAAAAAATAGTCTAAAATTAATGGGAAATATGTCAGAAAATTTTTTATGTTATTATTATATTTAAATAAAGTTTATGTAAAAAATTAAATACTATGGGACCATTTTTTATGGAATTACAAAAAAAAAAAAATCATACTCTATTTGAACAAAATCTCTTTTACCCCTTTTCCGTAATGTGTTGGTTGTTTTTCAGACTTTCGTCGAAAAAATAAAAATTTAAAAATGACCTGTCTAAAGTTCAAAACAATATATTTTTTGCATCGTTCAGAATCTAAAGTAATAATGAAAAAAATTTACGAGAAGCCTTGTAATGTCATTTGTAACACATTTACAATACGGGTGTTCAGACAAATTATTGAAATAGATGGAAGAGTCTATGAAAGTTAATTATATTTAATTTGAATAAATAATTTTATATTATCATTACAATCATATTGGAGTGCCTAAAAATAAATCTAAAACCTACAATTATTTTGAATTTTCCAAAAATTAAAGATTTTGGAAATGTATTCATTTTAATGTATGTAAAATTGAGCAGCATATCTTTCAGAATCGTATTTTTAATTCAACGATTTATTATAAACAACGTAGGATTGAAATATAATATATTATTTTTATCAACAGGTATATTAATTTTATAAGTAATTTACACATGCTTGTTTAAATATTTACAAACATCAGGTAATGGTAAAGATAACAAAAAAAAAAATAATATCATTGTATACTATATACTATATGTCAACGTATTTATTTATTTCTTAGAAATTAAAAATAAAATGAATTATACCGTTTTCATATAATTTTCTACGGAATGCGCCACCATAAACTAAAATATTATAAACAATACTTTATAATAAATATTGTAAATTTGACATGTACATAAAAAAATGTTATAGTATGGTATACATTAAAATAGCTTTAATTATACAACATACATATTCTGGTGTTTTGTAAAAATATGTGTATTAGACGAATGTAAGGAAGTTTAATTTCATAAAGGAAAAGATTTGTATCACGTAAGAGAGGATGTCGAGTGTTACATTGTAATTCGGGAATAATTCAAAACCCATAGTGTTATAACAGCAGTAATTTAAAATTTACGAATTAAATAATTAAATTTTAAGTTAAAAGTGAGTGGGAAGTTTTAGAAACAAAGAAGTGAATTTCATTGAAATAAAGATTGCTTGTAAATCTTGGATTTTTAAGAATGATGTTAAAGGAATGGATAAATTTAAGAACTGAAAAAAAAAATATATAAAATTTTAAATTGTTAATGTTAATGACTACTTGCAGTAATGAAAGATTTATCTTATAGCAAGGTGTTAGATAACTAATATAAGGAAAACAATAGTGCATTAAATATTTTTTTTCAAATTGGTGAAATGGTAGAAAATAAAAAAGAACTGAGAATAATTGCATTTTATTTTACTACACAAATTGTAATTTTTTACAACGATACTGTCTATATTTTCCAGAAATTAAGTTAATTTAAATAATATTAAGGAAAATAGTTATTGCCACTTACATGTCTTAAAATAATCTAAAAATATGTAAGTAATAATATAATTAATATTACGCATATATTTACTACTAACCTAAAAAAATTCCATAAAATTAATAAAGCTACCATAAAATTTGAAATTTGAATCGCTCATTAGATAATATTATAACCGCTGGATTAATATATATATATATATATATATTTAACGATTTATTGGTCTTATTATAGCGACAGTTGATAAATACATATTGGAATAGTGTAATTTATACGTATATATCATATATATATATATACCCATTAACCTATACTTTTACGAACCAATGTACATGCACATAACATAATTATTAAAAACAGCTGTTACATGGAATAAATAGATACAAAACTGACTAATAAGATACACCTCTCATCATCACTACCAATATGTTTTATTAAATGTAATTAATTCTCACAGAGGGCACATTTTAGAGTAGGGATTACGCGTCTTCATGGCTATGTTTATGAAAAGGCTGTGCACTACAGTCATCACGTATTTTTATCGTTAGGTACTTCGAAGTACACTAACGCTGCTATACACACGATTTTTGACGGTATCGCGGATTGCGTATATGTGTAAGATATACACACATATATATACAGCTCTGATATAATATTAAAAGAAACATTTTTGGAAAATTTCACTCATGTTACAGCCGAACCTACAGTTTATATTGTAATAGACGTTGATCGCACTTATTTTTTTTATCTTTATTTAATGTTCAGTGTAACATTGTTATTCTAGCTGCTTGTCTTACTTTAAAAATTCTAAAACTTGACTTTTTTGTATATCTACATAACTTTCCTCGAGACTCTCTTCTTCTATATCTAATCTTATACTATAAACTATGATCAAACAACCTTCGATTGTGACACGTGAATTGTGAATCATATAGCTCGTCATTTGTTAGATGTGGGTGGGGGTGGGTATAATAAATTTTGCGATCAGGTCATAACAATCCGATTGAAAGACGAATTCCAAATCCATATACATATATCTATGTGTATATATATATATATATATATATATATATATATATATTTAAGGTATAGATACGTGTACTAACTAATAGATAGTGACAATATCTGGATACACATAACTAATTGAGTTTAATTTATATTAAATATTTATTTACATACGTAATCTACATTTTATATTCATCAAGTGGCCTTCAAATAATAAGTTAGTACATTTTGCACTATTACTATAGGTGTTGTAGAATGAAAGATTAGGCAGGGATGTATTCTTTTATGAGGGTCGGAACGTATTATAAATTTTCCAGTATCATCTGCTACTGTTAGATAGTTCATTGTCAAACTCAAGTATAAACGCCTTTATAAACTTACATAAATTTTACAATGTATATTTCAACATCAGTCTTCATTTTTAATACGAATGCATCCCATATCAACGCATTCAAAATCACTATCGTAACTTCGTATAATCCATTTGTAAACACTTCTCCGCCTTTCTCATTTTCTTTTATTTTTTCGATCTATGGCAATACCGAGAGTTTCGTATAAAGAGTACTTGCCATACTGGGACCAAAAATCTACTCAAATTTTCCATAAAGTCCATCTCAAAAAAGAAACTTGTTTCTCACTAGAATAGGTTCTTAAATCTGAACTCAATTTTTTCTTCAATTATTGAGCTTTCAAGAAGGGCATCAGATAAAGCCTTCATTAAAAGAGTAAATTCGAATATATTATAACATTTAAATTGGACTACTGGAAACATTAGAAACTATTTTTCTCATTAACAAATTTCTTATAGGTTCAGGCGCATTTTTAGAAAAAATTTAGTATTCATTTGGAATTTTCGAGAATTATGAGTGATTATAGCCCATAAATACTGACCTTATTATTTAAGTTTAACAAAAGACATGCTATTTATAATTTGTTTCCTATATTAGAATGTATCTACTCAAACAGTATTAATGGCATGCATTTAATTAGGACTTATCATCATTATAAATGCATGATCTTTGAGAATCATATAGGTTAATCCTTATCCAGTTTTTTTATTCTTATACAAAATCTTTCATAATAACCCAAATACTCAATTCGATGAAACATTCCTGAAAAATAGTGGTTCAGAAAATCTGAACTGCTATTGTATATATCTAATGTTAAACCATTGAATATATTCTATAGAAATTCCGATAAATTATATATTAGGGAAAGAAAAATAATTTTGCTACATGTCCCCAAATATTTTAGAGTGGGCGAATTATAATTATTATTGTTATTCTATTACTTAACTATGATTTACAGAGGTAAATTTATAAATTGCTTAATTATTCTTTAAATTATATTATTTTTGTTAAATGTCAATTTTATTGTATAGTATTGTTTCTGCTAATACATTATACTGGATATCCATTATTAAATGTGATATAAATTAATATATATTTACAAATCGTATATATATACGATATATCAATTATGGTTTATTATATACAGTAATCTCTTCACTATTATTGACTTCTAGCATATTAATTTCTTTTTAAACCGTATCCACCCATCTTTGTTTTGGAGAATCTAGTGATATTTACTCTCCAGTGTCCATTTTGTCACATCCCTGATAAGATGTTCATGTTCCCTCTCTAAATGATTTGTCCAATTTTTTTTCCAGCATTTCATTGCTGCAATAATGTCCATATATTTATAGATAGTTTTCGTTCATTTCTTTCATGGCACAGGTTTCACACGAATATAGAGCAATGGACCCAATCATAATTTTATATAGTGTCAATGGAGGCAGAGTAGAAACCTCCTCGTGGTGTCCCTGGAAACGACGAGATTAAATGAAGGCGCTCAAGGAAGACTTAATGTCTTTCTACAACGATTTAAACCTTATCTCGTCAGCTAATTCTACTAAACCGGGTCATAAATGCAGTACTAAAAGGCCCTTTTCAGGGCCAGCTATTACTACAATCTCAGTAAACATTGAGGAATTAACGAGACAAAAGGAGACAATTCTAGCATACCTATGTAAGGAAAATAAATGCGATATATTGTGCATACAAGAAACACACAGAGACAGACACCATGAAAGACCGAGAATAAAAGGTATGTGTCTAGTAGCGGAAAGATCACACAGTAAATAAGGGAGCGCAGTGTTTCCAAGACCTGGAATAGCAATCAAATCAACTTCGTACACTGAAGAAGATGGCATTGAAATAATAAGTGTAGAACTAGATAGATGTACTGTAACATCGATTTATAAACCCCAATCCAGATATTTAAATTTAAAAACCCGAAATACTTTAGTTCAGAGGCGACCAATATAGTAGTAGGGGATTTTAATAGCAGGAGCATAAACTGGCGCTATACAGACACAGATGAGAGGGGAGAAAGTGTAGAGAGATGGACTAGTGCTACCAATTTAATGCTTTTACATGACCCTAAGTTACCATTTTCATTTCAAAGTGGGAGGTGGAGGAGAGGGTACAACCCCGATAATATTTTCATTTCGGAAAAGATTAGTAACATGAGTCAAAACAGTGTGTTAAAACATATCCCAAAATCGCAACACAGGTCGATTATGGTACAAGTAACAGCAGCGGTGAAGCCCCTGGAAGTACTCTTTAGAAGAAGATACAATTTGAAAAAAGCGAACTGGCGTGAATTCAAAATTTTACTGGATAAAAAAATAATAGGAATAGAACCGGGCCCAAAAAATTATCTATGCTTTATAAATTTAGTTAAAACAATTTCAAGAAAATGTATACCTAGAGGATACAGAAAGAACTACTTACCTGATCTAAGTCAAGCCACCGTAAATAAACTGCGGGACTACAATGATATGTATTAATCCGATCCATTTACAGAAGAAACCATTGCTTTGGGCGAGGAAGTTATGCAAGATATCTCAGGAGCAAAAGAGAAGAATGGAAAAATGTAGTTGAAGGAATAGATATAAAAAATAATAGTTATAAAGCATGGAAATTACTCAGAAAACTAAATGGTGAAAATGTAAAGCAACACGAACATATTAATGTGAAACCAAATGAAATAGCCAGACAGTTAGTTTTGAATGGCAAGACAAAAAACAAAAGTGCAAAAATTAAAATACAAAGATCGAAAGAACGTGAAGTAAATCTCTTCCAAGAATCATTTAGAACTGAAGAATTAGATGAAGCTATAAGTATGTTAAAACCTAGGAAAGCAGCTAGTGTCGATGACATATTATCGGAACAGAAAAAATAATTCGGACCGAAGACGAAAGAATGGCTTCTGGAAATGTTCAACAAAGTAGTAAGATCAAAAGTATTACCCAAGGAATGGAGGAAAGCACACGTATGTGCCTTATTGAAATCTGGGAAGCAGCCAAGTGAGGCAAGGAATTTCAGACCAGTTTCCCTATTATGCCACTTATTTAAACTATTCGAAAGATTAGTTTCAAAGCTTATATCACAAACAATAGAGACAAAGCTGACAAAACAACAGGCAGAGCTTCGAGGAGGGAAATCATGTACAGGGCAGGTTTTAAACGTTACACAGTATACAGAGGATGGTTTTGAAAAGAGCAAGATTACAGGGGCAGCTTTTGTGGATCTATACCCGGAGTACGATACTGTAAACCACCGGTTACTGTTGAAGAAAGTTTATGACAACTAAGGATCTTGGATTTGTGGAGCTGCTAAGGCCAATATTGAAGGACCGTAGGTTTTGCGTAAAGCTACAGGGTAGAAATAATAGATGAAGGATCCAAAAAGAAGGATTACCCCAAGGTAGTGTGATGGTACCAACACTTTTCAATGTGTATACAAATGACCAGCCGATCGGAGAAGAGGCCCAACATTTTGCATATGCCGATGATCTGACCGTAATGGCACAAGACGGATAATTTGAGATAGTTGAAAATAAGCTGGAAAAAATGTTGAAAATACTAGGACGATACTACCATAGGAATCATCTCTGAAGCAAAATTCGTCCAAAACACAAGTGCGCGTATTCCATCTACGTAACAAACAGGCGAATAGAAAAATAAAAGTAAAAAAGCAAGGAGAATTTTTCGAACACTGTGATACTCCAACATACTTAGGTGTGACATTAGACAGAACACTTACCTACAGGCTATAAGAATCATTGTGAAAAAACGCAGAAAAAAGTAAACACAAGGAATGGAATAATACGGAAATTAGTAGGGTTCAAATGGGGAGCGGATCCGAATACATTACGAATATCAGCCATGGCACTATGTTTCTCTACGGCAGAATATGCTTGTCCAGTGTGGAGAAACTCTGTACATACCAAAAAAGTAGATATAGTCACAAACGAAACACGCCGAATAATGACAGGATGTTTAAAACCTACCAAAAAAGAAAACTTATATATGCTCAGTGGTATAGCATCACCACAAATTAGACGTGATGTCGCAACAGACATCGAAAGGACAAAGGTGCAAGCTGACCATAGACACCTTATGTACAACATAACACCAACAAAGTTCCGATTAAAATCCAGGAAAAGTTTTCTCAAAACAAGTAAGGTAATTGAACGAGAAGCAGACAAGGATAGAATAAAGCGATGGAGACAAAACATAAGGGATAGTAACGAGAATGATACGGTGACAATAGAACCAAAAGAAGAATTAGATAGAGGGAAAACTCTTCCTTGGAACGTTTGGAGAACAATTAATCGGATTAAAGTAAAATGTGGACGGACAAGAAAGAATTTGTTCAAATGGGGTTCGTCAGAGGATGACAAGTGCGAATGTGGAAGAGTACAAGACGATAAACATATATATGAATGTCCTAACTTTAAAGGGACGTGTAGCGAAGAAGATATGGATGAGATTAATGACAACACCGTACAATTGGCAGCTTACTGGACGGACAAGATATAACTGCAAAAATGACCGGACATGAAAAGAAGAAGAAGAAGAATAGTGTCAATTTAGTTCTTACTGTTTAAATAATGTTTTTAAGTCAAAGAAGCGTTTGTTAGTAGCTTTTATTCTCATCTGAATTTCCGTGTGACTATGTGAAGATAATCCGTTGCAGGCTGTACTTTAGTATATTTTTTAATGATAATATCTTCATTTTCAGTTAGATCTATTCTTATACTTTCTTCTATGAGATTATATGTCATTATCTGGAGAAATTTTACTGATTTAATCAATCTTAAAATTTTGTTACTATTTGGAATCCTTTCCTATGATGGATAAATTATAAATATTGTGTATAAAATTTAATATAGCGTTTAGGATAAATTCCTTAAAAAAAATTACCTATAGGATATTTTGCTGCAAATTTCATATTCATTTGATCTAAAAATTAATATAGGTTGTATAATATGATTAAATAACAATTTTTTCAAATTTTGTTTTGTGATCATCAATTGTAATTATAGATTTTTTGTGTAGTACAAAACTTTTACACTATATAACAGATAATGTCATATTTTTTTAACCTTACGCTTCTGTAGATGTATACATACATCAAAGCAAAACGTTGGTGTTCGTATGTAGACATCAGGAAACATATCAATTATTTCATTAGTCATGGTAGAATAACACATATTATGTCACTATCTAGGTAATTTAATTCTACACTCAATAAATAATAATCCACTAGGTCCTTGGACAAGATAATGTAATATTTTTTTTTTAGATTGGAATGCAAAAATAAATCATTTATTACATTCTATAAACGATTATAATATAGATTCGATATAACTAAAGGTGAAATATATTATATATATATATAATATCTTAATATAACCTTTGACATTTAAAAATCCAATTCAAAAAATGAATAAATCAATTATTATAACAACTATTTATTTGTCATTTTATAATTTCCTTCCATTTATTAAATTCTTTATATTACATAGATACACCGTGTAAAAGGTATTAAACAATTAAATAACCCAAAAACACAAAAAATAAAAATAATTTTAAAGAACCAACTAGAATGCATTTATCATCTTTTATATTTTTATAAGATTTTTATTCCAAAACTCATGTATTACTTCTTTTACCCGAAAAAATATAAAAACTTATAAATTATTGTGAAATCAAAAGATTCCTCGCCACGCTACATATTTTCGTAAGGTTCCCATAGTGATATAAGATATAAAATATTGATACTGTGGCGGGCCATCAACACATAATTTTTCTCCGGAGTCGGTAGGTAATAGGGATGGTTGGTCACATTGTTTTGACGACGACGGCCGGTCACCACATCATGGCAAACAACCGGTTGCTCTTTTTTTGTCGCAAGCCGCTCTCCTAGTCACATCATCTCTCTTCATGGTTGTGTTCTTTTTACTCACCACCATATTAGTTTCGTCGTCTATGATACCTTTGAAAACATCACGCATACAGCAACGTCACCAATCGTTCACTGACTGTAACTTTTTAATAATTGTGATTACACAATAACGAATTACCCTATATCATATAAACCACGTTTGGCATTTATTTATTGGGTAAACCAATGTTGTTGGTCGAAACATCGTCGTCATATCACGATAACGCTCTTCCACAATACTATATAAGATGATCACACTGTACCTATATTTTAATAAATTTAATTCATTCTATATCAAATTATATTTTAATATAATTTTATACTTAAAACTCGTAATTTATAAATAAAAAGAAATAAAGATGAAAATATTATTTACATTAAAAAAAAAAGAATTAATATAAAATCATTAAAAAAAGAATATTACCAAAAATTAACCAGAAATTTACGAAAGTTATAAACTTCATTTTTCAAGAAATCGTTAATTTTGCAATAAACTTATCAAAAATAAACTTATTTCAATTTTGCCTTCTTATCAATTAGTTTGTTTTTTTATGCTAAATATGTTAACATAATTAGAATTTGACAATATTCACATTTGGAATTATAACTAAATAAAACTTGGAGAAACATTAAATTAAAAAACAATTATCAGTTTTGTACTTACAATATCCTACTTCAATATTAAACTTATCCGTATATAACTCTCCTGTTAATAATAATTTTGGGTTACTATGTTAGTTTATAATTATTTATAAGCTATATAGGTACTCTAAAATGATTAATATTGTAACATTAAAATTTACTTACTCAAACAGGGATCTGTAAACACAGTTTATACATATCAAATTAAAAATTAAAAAATGGTGTTATTTGTATGTATATTACATGAATAATTAATTTAAATTGAATTAACGTTCATAAAATATATTATCTTTAAATATGTTTTTTTTATTAATATTATTTTAATAAAAAACTTGTATAATTAATAATCTGTATTTTCAGCCCGAGCCACTAAACGAATTTTTTTTATTTTTTATTTTATATTTTTTTACTTATATATGCGCTTTGAACACGTAAAAAATGATAAGGCATATAGAATAATAGGATATTTATTAATGATAATAATTGTATATTCAATCAAATATAAATTATTTGAGAAAAATTACTTACCTGTTATTTGTTCTACATTAGCTAGATTACCAGCAACAAAATATTTATAACTTAATAAATACTTATATACGTTGTAGTACCTACGTATCCATTTAATATAAAAAAATATTTTGTTATGTATTATTATTATGTTATTTTATTTTGTTAAAACTAGTTATTTCAGTAAAATGAACCAAATTATAGAATTATTCAATTGCATAAATACAAGGATTTGATATGATTGAGATAATGCCATACACTCGCATTTTAAAAAAGTTCTAGATGAGCAATTTTAATTATAATTTTAGTAGAATTTAAATTCTCTAATTAATAGATGATTAAATATATATTTTTTAATATATTTTTTTCAACTCGTTATGTTATGTAAGTTAAAAAATAAAATTTAATAAAGTTAAAAATTAAAATTTTCTTATTGACAATAAAAAAAGTCATGAAATAACCCGGCAGCTAAAATAACTATAATTTTGTATTATTTTTTATTAATAATTAATATTATTTATTTAATATTGATTCAAAATAGACATATATGGGGTGTCATTGGAGTATATAAAGGGGGTGATCATATTTCCATAGCCCCTCCCCACTAAAATGTTATCAAAATTGGTATAATTTTTATGAATGATATTCATTTTTTTTTGTTATTTTTCAATTTCAATGATTTTAAAATATAATATGTTGATAATATAGGTAGATAGAATAATATTTAGAAATGTATTATCAAGGATGGGCATCAATTAACTAATATGTTAAAAAGTTAATTTAGTGTGAATCTATTAACTTAACAAGTTATTTTATAAATTACAAACTTATCATATTATGTAGTTAAGATAGCTGTGAACAAGTTATTATCTGGTTAATGGGTTTTCATTGAAAGTTAAGTAAAGTTAATAATTTTATTATATATACTATGTTACATGTATTTTGATAATCTATTTTGTATAAGTATCTACAATAAATAAACACTATTCGTCTGTATGTATTATACTATAGGCCACTATAATAGTATAGAGAACCATATTGTGTATTTATAAATGGGTAATATTTGTATTTTTTATAAGTAGGTACGTACTAAAATTATATAATTTAAACTTCAACATTTTATTATTTTATGTTGGATATTAAGTATTCATAATGCATAAAAGTAATATAGTTATGATAAACATAATTAACAATAGTTTTAACACAACCACTTCTAACAAAAAAAAAATAATAATAATTACATATAAGTTATTTAAATTCTGTGTTTCGTACAGAATTTGTCACAGTTGAAAATATATCAATAAAAAAAAAAAAATGAACTAAGGACAACTTTTGGAGTTATGTTTACTAAAATCTTGTTTTAACTTTAACTAGTTAAGTCATTAGTTGATTATTAGTTAAAAGTCATTAGTTAAAAAACTGTTCTTATAATCCTAACTGTATCTCGTTAATTATTTCATTAACTTTGCCTACCCTTGTGTATTATATACGTAATTTAGAACAATACGGGTTTTTCGTATCTTGAAGTTTAAATGCTATTCGTGTTATTTTTAAATCAAATTTTATTTCATAAAGTCTTTAATATTTCCCTAATGCATTTAAAAACGTCATATTATATTATTATGGTAGATCGCGCTAGTGCGTTAAGCTTAGATAAGTGATAATTTAGAATTTAGATAATCATGCTATTTTGCAAGTGATGCACTGGTATGTTATTAATAATTTTCTTGCTTTCTTGTTGTTTTTAATTTAAAAAAGCAAATATCAATATTAGTAATAGTGAATAAAATAATATATGTTTTTTCTAAAAAAAGAGGAGAGTTAAAAATTATTTTTTCATATTTAATACCTATATTATTTATCAACATATTATATAATATTGATATAAATCTAGTTTAATAGAATCAAATAAATAAATTAAATAAATTAAATCAATGAAATACATTTCAAATAGACTTTACAAAATCAAACTTTAAATTATATGTATTTTATTAGATTTAAATTTATTATTCTTACCAAGTGTAATCATACACAAAATTGCAATATTGAATGTTGTGAATAAAATTTTATTTCGTTTAAAGGAATCCATTTTTTTTAAAACGTTTGAAGTACAAACTAGAATATCGTTAATATTAATTCGAAGTCAAGACTTACTTATGAAAAAATATTTGAGTAATAAAAATGGTTGGATTACAAACGGGTTTTATATCATACCTACGCAAACATAAAAACATGTGGGAATACCGACGACATTTCATATTTGTATTTGTGTTTCGCATCCATTTGAACATATTCTACAGAATCTATCACATATCATTGTACGCAGTTTTTTAAAATTATTATCGAATGACAAATTAAAATGTTAAAAAAATGAAGAAGTATATATTTCTTCACCAATTTTTAATATACGAGGTACCTACCTATTGAATTTACGAGTTGGGGCCAGTTGTACGATAATCGGTTAAACTAGAGTTTAACCAGTAGCGGCTCGTCAGGGGAGTCTTTGAGACTGCGACTCCTCATAAAAAAGCAGTACCTAAGGTGTCTTTACACTACTTCGTGTCTTCCATAATTTAAGACGTGGTGTTAAAAATCGAGCCATCTGATTGGCTGATCACGTTGGTTATATTTATAATCGTTCGGGTTACCAAATGTTACCGTAGGGTTGAATTTTTTTCAACTTTGCCGTTGTGCGGTTACAATGGTATAGTATTATCACTGAATCCTAGTCCGTGCACAGAAAATAATTTGTGGTCCGAGTGTATTAATATTATCATTTCCGTTGCTCCTCCACCTTAAATTCTATACACGACTATTATATTTACTTTTGTATGTCGACTACTCGAGTCTATATGTAATATACTATAATATTATTATGTAATATATAAAAAATTGAAAAATTACTTAATTTGTTCAGGTATGTTTTGTTTTGCCTACAACATGAGTTTTTATATTTTCGTCAACTATTATCATTATCAATATACTACACTGATATGATAGTATGAAAGGTTACGCGGTTACATTCACTATAAATCCATAGATACCATTCTACCAAGATCACGTGATAAAAAAAAACACGATGAATTTATGGACGACACGATAGAGTGTAAAGTCACCTTAACACAATAAAATGGTCAAATATAAAATGGTATTATAATTTAATATTTTTATCTAATTTAAAAACAATCATCATTATTTTTATCATTAATATTGATAATATAATACTGTATATTATATTTTTCCATAAATAGTAATAAGACGGGTGTTATTTAATATAAATACGGTCGAAAAATATGATGATGATATAATAATATGATGATATTACACTTCTAAACATCTTCGTATGTCTACTAAATAATATCAATTGATAGTATAGAACATATTTATTCTTATGCTTTATTCAATTCTGGATCAAAATAAATGTTTAATACTTTAATAATCATGTATAAGTGCAATACGGATGTATTAAAATCGAATCCCGGAATAATAATCCTCAAGGCTTAAGGTAATATAATACTAGTGGCCATTATAAAAACAAAACCATAAACATGCACTAATTCTGAATTCACAAATATAATAATTAGTATAATACTTTATACAATCACAGAACACGAATACAACGATTTTCGGCAAATATTTACAATAAATGAATATATATTATATAATAATATATATATTATTATATACTCTATTGCTATCATAAACCGTTATACTTTATGACGGATGTTATGGCCCACACTTCTTAAAAATCAGAATTGGCTTAGCACAAACTAATCATTATAAAAAAGTATAGAATTTTGAGGGGGGAGGGACATTGTTAAGATGCCTCTCTTCATGTTTTGAAATCGCTATCATTTTGGAATGGGGAAGCCCTAACGATGGGGACAATGGCACAAAGAAGCACTAAAGTAGAAAAAAATGCGATTTTATTAAGTTCAAAATTACAATGTGGGGGGTCAACTTAAGAAACCCCCTTTTTGAAAAGTAATTTACTTTAAAACGAGAACAGCATTAATGATGGGAAAAACGGCACAAATTAGCACAAAGGAAGGCATTGAAAAAATGTTCTAAATACCAATGTGGGGGAGAGGGGCTATCGTTAAGTTGGCTTCTCATTTGAATCCTCAATAACTTTGGAACGGGGGCAGTACTAACGACGGGGACAACGGCACAAACCAGCACTAACGTAGCACAAACGAATCCGATGAAAAGAAGTTCAAAGTTCCGATGTGGGGGCCAACTTAATGGAGCCTTATCGCGATATATAATATACCATTACTTATTATTTAATAATAGAATGAAAAAAGAGTGACTTACAAATTTATCAACTTTGGCGATTGAAAAAAATTTAATGGGTGTTATCACAAAGGTCCCGACATTTGTGGAAAGTATTATTGATGATTTTGCATTGAAAAAAGAAAGAAGAATTGATTCAGAATATAAAAATATAATTATACATATACCTATAATTATATATATATAACAATTATATATAATTAATTATACCTTATAATTAAAAATCTACTACAATTATTAATAAAAAAAATATTTTTTTCATCATTTTTCATATTATATTTTCAGTCTCCCCAATGAATTTACTTGTGAGCTTTACTACTGAGTTTAACTGATCATAGTTTAAATATTAAATGTGGATTAAAAAATACTCAGTTTTACAGTTTAATTCATGGTTAGTTAAACTAGATTTAGCTACCTGGTCAAAGAATTTTACATTCATTAGAACAAGTGCATCATGTTATTATCATAATTATCAGTTCCTTATCAATAAGCACGCTTCGCTTATTTGTAATCATGTATCATTATAATTTTTTTTTCTATTCTAAAAGAATATTTTGTAGGAACTAGGAACGTAATTTGTTAATTTTTAACAACCGAAAATCTTATCACGTGCTGTTTATCTCTTATCAGTTGATAACCAGTTCTCCCGATAATCTCTTATCTTGATAAGCTTTCATTGCAGAAAAAAACTTTTTGGGTCCATAATTTATATTGGATCTTTGCAGTAAAAAAACTTTTTGATCCCATTGTATTATTTATTATATTTATGTCTTATCTTATCACGTGCATTCTCTTATCGTTTTTTATTTTTTTTATTTTCCGCCGTATATTCTTATCACATGCAATATGTTATTATTTTTATTTATTATATTTTCCGCAATATATTCTTATGTAACCTCTAATATTATTTTCCACTGACCATGTTAGCCACCAGTTGCGACGAATACCATACTTCCATTCCTGGCAGTCATTCTTTTCCAGCACCGTTGTCCATGGTATTCTGATATCCAGGTGGACACCGTTAGCTCGGCCGCTGACGATAAACGTCGCCTCTTGTAAATGTTTACGGTATCCAACGCCGGACGACCACAGCGCTTGATAAGCATACATTTTATTACGATTTTGAACATACGGTTATATGGTGCTTAAATAATTGTATAGATTTTTCCGAGAATTATATAATATATATATATATATATATATATATGTGGGGTATGACCAGTACCACTCATTTTGTATACATCATATCGTAAAAATAAATGTATATCAGTAACGAGTAGGTATACTAAAATGTGTATATATAAATTATCTATTATATTCGGTATATTTTCAAATATAATTATGTGGAAATATTAAATATCTTAACGTTATTCCATTAGAATATAGTATTATATTTTATTTGGTACGGAGTAAAATACTTAACAATACCGATAGGAATGTCATGTATACGCTAAGAGTAGTGGGCATACTTGATGGTTCATGTTAAAGCGACTCATAACGGTGTAAAATGTACGTACAATGTATGCCTCAAATCGTTTATATAAATATATAATAATAATATAAATATGAGTGTAATATATACATTGGCATCACACGATGTATCGCGTTCGAAGGAGAAACACGAATAAAGGCTCCGATTTTGTTAACTCTGTTATAAATAAACTACCGTTCGAACTTAATGTACCAGGCTATCAATACTGTGGATTGGGAACAAATTTGAAAAAACGTTTAAACACTTTCACCCGCAGAGGGTGTTAAGAAAGTTGCTAAGGAAGTCGTGGGCGTGAATAAAGTTAATATGAAACAGGATAAGCAAACACGGTGGTGGGCAGAAGAAGTACAGGAGATAATATCAAAGAAAAAAATACAGTTTAAGAAATGGTAGAAAAACAGAGACAGGGAGGTTTGGGTAGAATATCAAAGTTAATCTAAAGTAGCAAAAAGTGCAGTGAGTAAAGATAAATTAGAGAAATATGATGAGTTGTATGAGAGGTTAGGAACTAAATAAGGGGAAAAAGAGAAGTGCACAGGCTGGCTAAGGATAGAGAAAAACAATCCAGGGACTTTAGAAATATTTGGTGTATAAAAAATGAGGAGAGGAGGGTATTAACAGAGGAAAAGGAAATGATAAAGAGATGGAAAGACTATTTTGAGGGATTATTAAATGAGGAATTTTCGAGAGAGGTAATTGATCGGGTAGAGCAAAATTTGGGTATGGTAGATTTAATAAGGAAAGAGGAAGTGTGAAGTGCTGTGAGAAAAATGAAAAATAAGAAAGCGGTGGGACCGGATGGAGTACCAGTAGAAGGATGGAAAGTATTAGGAAGTTTAGGTATACAATGGCTGACAAAGTTCTTTAAAATGGTACTAGTAGAAGGAAAAATTCCAGAAACGTGGAGGTAGTGTTGTGTAGTACCAATATTTAAGGGTAAAGGAGATGTACAGGATTGTGGAAATTATAGAGGGATAAAACTTATGAGTCACAGTATGAAGATTTGGGAAAAGATAATAGATAAAAGGGTAAGAGGTGAGACAACTGTTACTAGAAATCAGTTTGGGTTTATGCCTGGGAGGTCCACAATGAAGCCAATATTTTGTGTGTGAGAGATTGTAGAGAAGTACAGAGAAAGGAAAAAGAAATTGTGTATGGTATTTATTGATCTAGAGAAGGCTTATGATAGGGTTCCTAGGGAGATCTTAAAGTGGGTATTAATGAAGAAAGGATTACCAAAGGTGTATGTGAGCATAATTGAAGATATGTATGAAGGGGCGAGTACAAGAGTGAGAAGTCTGTGTGGAGAAACTGAGGATTTTAGGGTCAGGGTGAGGATACATCAGGGTTCAGCTTTGAGTCCTTACTTATTTTCCCTGGTAAGGATGAGATAACGAAGGATATACAGGGGAAGGTACTATGGTGCATGTTGTTTGCAGATGATACAGTACTGATAGGAGAAAGTCCTGAGGAAGTGAATGGTAGACTTGAAGAGTGGAGGAAAGCTATGGAAAGTAAAGGACTAAGGATTAGTAGGAGTAAAACAGAATATATAGAGTATTATTTCAGTGAAAGGGAACACAGAGGGAATAGGGAAAGACTAGAAATAAAGTTAAGTGAGGAGGTTCAATTATTTAGGGTCCATTCTACAGAAAGATAGGGGTTTCGAAGAGGATATGAAACACAGGATTAAGTGTGGATAGACGAAGTGAAGAGAAGCGTCAGGTATTCTGTGTGATAAAAGAATCCCTATTAGGTTAAAAGGTAAATTTTATAAGGCCGTGGTGAGACCTGTAATGATGTATGGAACAGAATGTTGTGCAGTAGATAGAAAGATAGAACAGAGAATGAGTGTGGCTGAGATGAGAATGTTAAGGTGGATGAGTGGAGTTACTAGAGAGTATAAAATAAGGAATGAGTATATCAGAGGTAGTATAGGGGTAGCTTCGATAGTAGACAAAATGAGAGCGAATAGATTAAGATGGTTTGGGCATGTATTAAGGAGGGAAGAGGCTGAGGCAGTAAGATTAGTAAGGAAAATACATGTTGTCGGTAAGTGGGAGAGAGGAAGACCGAAAAAGAGATGGGGGGATGTGATGGCGAGTGATATGAGGTAGGTGAGAGCAAGTGAAGAAGATGCGGGAGATAGAGTTAAGTGGAAGTGTAGGACCAGGGTGACCGACCCTAAATATTTGGGAGAGAAAGATATTTTATTAATTAAATTTTTTTTCGTTTTATTTTTTGACTCAATATACAGCTATAATATTAAATATTAAGGTTTTGATTTTAATTTTATATACCATTATCACTTTTTTTCGGTTTTAATTTTAATTTTCAATACCGTTATCAGTTTTTTAGGTTTCGGATTTGATTTTCAATACCGTTATCCATTTTCTGTGTTTTGGTATTGATTTCGATTTTGTAAAGGTTTTAACCAGTATATGATATCGTTTTCAATACCGGTTTCAAGCCCTACAAAATACTACTATATATACAAATCACATAAACTAACAAGATATGTTCTATGACATAAAACCAAATTTGGAGGGAAAATGAGAATTTAATTAAAACAATAATTAATAACAAAATACAAAAACCTTAATATATTATAAAATATAAATATAATTTTTGAAAATTTGTAGATCTTGTATGAATATAAAGTTATTGCTGTACGTCTAAACTTTTATTTATCACACCCAAACATTCAATCACAACCTCATTATTAAAATAATATAATTATCTGTTATATTCTAGAATATTAGTAGTGGATATATAATTTTAAATTAATGATAAATCATTGAATTCTATTAACTGATTTGAGTGGATTTCGGTGTAATATATATAATATAAGATATCATTATTGAACTGAATCAAATTTTTTGAATTTGAAACTTACTAAGACCGAACTGCACAAAATAATTTGTAACCAGACCAAACCAAATATTTTCTTAAATAATCGAACTCAAACCGAACCCAACCAGTGATAATTTTTTCATATAGAACACCGCGGTCTAGTTTGGTCCGGACCGGTAAAGGCTGTACCGTGCAGAGCTCTAAATAGTAAGATCTAAAATAATATGCATTTTATCAACAATTGAACAATCAACAAATCGAAGGTTTAGAATTATTAAATATGGTTGCAGAATAGAAAATAATAATCGTTTATTTATTATTAATAATATATATAATATATATATTTTATTTATTTATCTATTTTGTAAATCGATATTGGGCCTGAAAAAATGCATGGTAGATAAATATTATTATTATCTGCATTATTATTTAAATATGAACGAAGTTTTTATAACTAATTATGGATCCAGTCCAATTCTGAACTACAGATTTATATATGTGTAAGGAAAACAATTTAAAAAAAAATACTAGACATTTAAATTTAGAAAAAAAGATGTGAATTGATTTTATGCTTCATGTCGTTCATTTAAAAAATATATATAGATAACTACTTTTCACATTTCAAAATATATATATACATTTCTATAGAAATAATAATATAATTTAGATTAATTTCGAAACATTTTTCGTCACCTAAAATCCTTATTTTCATATGTTAAAAGTTTTATCAAATTATTATATTTCGGCGTCTGAAAATTGCAAAAATTGCGGGAGATATCAATATAGATTTTTGTTGGTCGGTGAATGTTGTGATGTATTTTTTTTTTTTTTTTTTGCCGTATATTTAAAACTAAATGAAATAGCTATTGTAAACACAATTAAAAAATCTTAACTCGCAATATGCAAAATTGGTTTTTGATTCCATTCAATAACATGAGATTATTCTTGAAGTATATACGTTAAAAAAAGAACACCTTGTACAATTTTTATACCTATAGGCGTATATGCAAAGAATTAGAAGTATTCCACCTAGATTGATAGTTTGACTAGACATACAACTACACTTTGTAGGAGAGTGACGTTATATTTCAAAAAATCAAACTAGATACATTTTTATTCTTTATGAAATATGTGCAAAAACAATTCACAATATATACCATCACACCTTACAGTAAATCAGTGAAAAAATTTGTTAAGTTTTATAACCGTGTTACTATGATTTAATTAATTTTATAAAATTTGACCGGGTGAACCACCGTGCTTTGTTGAAACTTTTGTTAAATTTTGGATTCGGTGAGCCTCTATTGTCTTGGTTCCGTTCCTATTTGTCTGAGAGGAAACAGTTTGAAGATTAATGGTTTTTGTTCCAGTCCAGTAAATGTAACCTCTGATGTACCTTAAGGAGGGAATCTATCTCCCATTCTATTTGCATTATTTGTTAATGGTATCAATGATGTGATAAAGCACTGTGAACTACTTATTTTTGTTGATGATATTAAGCTATTCCTCCGTGTTTGATCCACTGATGATTGTAAACTGTTACATTATGATCTTAATTCTGTCGCTCGTTGGACTCGGGGACACGGCTTGGAGCTTAGTATTCCTAAATGTCATAGCAGGACCTACACTCGTTCCTGCGAGCATATCATGCTTAAATACTTTGTTAACGATTTTGGTCTAAAATACTCAGGTGATTGTGTTATGGACCTTGGTATTACTTTTGATCGGCCGCTTACTTTTCAGACTCATATCGAGAAAGTTACATGCAAGACATTGAAGCTTCTCGGATTTATTAAGAGAATTTTGGCTGATTTTAAATTGTCCACTTTTCTTAAGATCATATATTGCACTTTCGTCCGGTCTGTTTTGGAGTATGGTTTAATTATTTGGAATCCATGCACACTTGATGGTAGTTGTCAGCTGGAAAGAGTTAAGCGGAAATTTTAGAAATTTGCCGCTTTCGCATTACATATTGAGTGCGCATCATGAGTATAAACATGTGTTGCATCGTCTTTGTTTGTCTACCCTGGGCGATAGGAGGAAACAGGGTAATCTATCGGTTTTTTCTAAACTTACTAATGGTGAAATCGATGCCCCTGCCCTCCTATCTAAAGTTTATTTCAGAGTTGTAAATTTCTGTTCCAGATACTCCTTCCCTTTCCGTATTCTTTTTTGCAGCAGTAATTATTTAATTAATGACCCTACTGTCCATATGATGAGACTGGCTCCACCACTATTCCCTATTCCATAGTTCCTAGTGTTAATTTTTGTCTGCTTATTCCAGGGATCGAACGCGTTTTCATAAGATTATGAGTATAACGTTAAACGATTCAAAAAACGATTGAAGTAGATAAAGAAAAACGTAACAGAAACGATAAACAAAAAATGTAGAAAAACATAAAACAAAACATAACGATAAACGAAAAATTTTAAAAAACAAAATATAACGATAAACGGAAAGACTTTAATAACATTTATATTATCATAACGTAAAACATCAAATATTCATTAACGTTTAAATTGTAATAACGTAAAACACTAAAATTTCTATAATGTTTGAATTGTCATAAACATTAAACAAAAGATTTTTTTATTCTTTATTTTCTTTATTAGATTCTTAATTATTTGTAATTTTTCTTTTTAATTTTTATGTTATACTATACAATGTAATTGGGCACGCCCCGTATTTAATATCTTCTTCTTCTTCTTCTCCTTTGCCTTCTCTTCCAACTATTTGGGGTCGGCCAGTATTTAATATATATAAAAAAAAAATAGATTTCTTAAAAAAGTTTTTTTCAAATTTTTTCACCACACTACTGTGTTACTGTGTTAATAACACCACTTGTAATTGTTCAAGACCAACACCATCATTCGAGTATAAGACGATGATTTTCTTAATATTAATTGGTGTAGATAAAATGAATAAATTTTTAAGGTTTGTAAAATATTGTTATGTGTGTGGTGTCCTTGAACGTCCGAAGACACTGAACTAAAAATGTAGTTTGAAGACAGAAGTAGGATTATTTAAATAAATAATTTAAACAACACAAAATACTTTTGTTTTATTAATAAATTTGTTATCATCAATTGATAGATCGATTGAATGGAAGATTTCTTACCAAAATAGTCTAATAATGTCTTTTGTTTATTCATTTGAAGAAAATATTAAATTATAAAATAACTAATAATAAATCAATAAGTGAAATAACTAATAATAGATTAGGTATTAATAGGTTCCTATTATAAGTTTTAAGATTTAATCATACTATTGATAGCATCTATCCATTTATTTTAATATTATTATTTATTTTACGAGTACATTCACCACGCCACATACCCGATTCTTAAGGGTTTGTGTATAGGCAATTGTTATTAAATTTTAAGAAAAATTAAAATCAAACAAATTACAAAAATGTATGTAAATTTTAAAATTAATTTAAAAATAGACCTGTGTTGTCGGCACCATTTTTAATTGTCGTGTAATCACGATACTTATTAAAAAACATGTTTATTCATATTTCATTTTTATCAACTTGAGAATATTGTAGAAAGATGAAATAAAATATAAATTATAAAGGATAAAAATATCTAGAGACTGATAGAACCGATTTTTGATATGTGTATTTTTACACATTTTATAAGCTGTTAAAAAAGTTTAAAAACCGATATTTTAACAGCTTATAAAAGACTTAAAATTCATATATCAAAAATGGACTCCATCAGTCGCTAGATAATATTGTAAATTATATATTTTTTCTTGTTTCATATTTCTAACGTGTTTGTAAGTTGATAATGCAAGGTTTTCGTTAAAAAGTTGTCGGTGTGGCGTCCCCTTTAAGTTACTTATTAGCACGATTCATGTTGGTGGCTCATAAATAGCACAACGCCGGCTCCTATTCGGTCGGATACCAGGCCACTGCCAAGGAGGGAAATTCGCACCACTCTGCACCCCCCTCCCTGCCCTCCCCCCAAAAAAATGATACCAATGGCTACACATACAACTGCATTCAGAAGGATGTTATGTTTCAAAAAATCAAACTAGATTAATTTTTATTCTTTATGTAAAATATGTGTAAAAACGATTCACAATAAATATGATCACACTTCAAAAGAATCAGTCAAAAAAATTGTTAAGTTGTATAATCGTATAATTAAGATTTATTTAATTTTATAAGATTCACGTAGATTTCATAAAAAATTTAAGTCAGTTTATTTCAAATTTTTTTGTCGCACTACCGTTTTAATAACACCACTTGTATTTCATCAAGACCAACACTATTATTCGAGTATAAAACGATATTTGTCTTATATTTATTTGGTGTAGATAAAATGAACACGTTTCCAAGGATTTTTATATGCGTGTACCCAAAGCAAATTCGTAAAGCTACGGGTACATGATCGTATACATGCAAACTTCTATTAAATTCTAAATTCTAGAAAAAAAAAACTTTTAACCAAATTAAGTTTTGAAAATGTTTATAAAATAAAAATAGTGTAAAGTATAAAATATATTTTTTAGCACAATGGAAACATGTTTTTGACATTTGATTATTTGATGCGATATACTTAATATAATATTGTGTTTTAAAATATGATTTAAAGTATCTCTCGATAAATCCATTCTGAACAAATCTCGATATAAAATAAATATTTATTTCAAAATTTAAAATTGCTATAAAAACCTTAAAATTGAAATTATATTAAAATTATAATAAAATAAATAAATAATTATTGAAATTATATTTTTGAAAAATATAGTAAATCAATATAAAAGCTAAGTACTTACTTACTTTGTAAAAATATCTTCTATTTAGACCCATTTTTCACCGAAATTCGAATTTGACTAATTGTCAGCTAAATTAACGATAATATTATATATATTTTTGGTGAAAATTTCAAGTCTCTTGGACTATTATCTTGGAATTACGAAGAAACGACAAATTTTGAATTTGTGAAATTGTGATTTTGCCGTTTTTATGTACTTTTTCAGCAGTTAAAAATAAACTGTTGAGGATATCGAAATATGACTTCTCTAAAGTACCTACCAACTTGATACGATTCGCTACCGGTATAATCGGTGACACTGAAAAATTGCCCGGTATGTATTTACGTATTATTTATTTATTTATAATCTTACTTAAGGAAACGAAAAAATACTAATTATAAATAAAATTATAATAATATGATATCAAGCATTAACGCTAAATAAAACTGTAAAATATATAGGTATTAACTAATATATAAATTATATATAGGTATACATTTATATATATATATATATACTAGCTAAAGTATGAGAATAATGTTTTACAGCTTACCAACAACGGCTGTATGGTTTTCTAATAAAACAGAAACTATAAATTCAGTATCAGTGGAATACAAAAATAAACAGAAATATAATAAGGAAAAATCAATTTCCGATCTAACAATAAATGTTATAACTTTGAAAAAAGATAAATAATCTTAGAATAAAACTACCGGGAAAGTCGAAATATCTATTAAAATGGAGTAAAATACTTGTGTCATTATAATTATTCATTTTTTATACTCATACCTATTACCTGTATATTTTACTGTTTAATGATATTAATATTATTAGAATGATATTGGTTAATTTTTAATTATGATATTTAATATTATATAATGATTATATTATTAGGGGATGAGAAGCTGATGATGGCATATGATGCACTTATATTTGAGTTTTAAACTGTCAATCAAATGTGTACGAGTGTATGGTTTTGAACAATCATCCTTGAACAATTCTTGCATAACAAAATAAAAAGTGTACGGAAATTAATTATGAAAAATGCGTAGTTTTGAACGTTAAGTGTACCGTTTCAAACGACAACCCAATAGTTATTATTTAAAAGACTTAATAATATTATTACATAAAATATTAACAACAATAATAAGTTACAATTTATTAAACATATACGTACATAATAGGCCAGTCAAATTCAAACAAAAAAATGATCGAATTCGGAATTAATTAGTGGAAAGCTGGAAATTATTTTATTTGCTTAAGTATAAGTCTAATATAAGGATCTATGTTTTTCTCCACCGCCCAAGTTTGCCACTATTTTGAAAAAATAACTACTAAATCTGAGTTTACTGGGGTTCTTCGTAAAAAACTCAAAAATTATGAATTTTATCAAAATATGTGTTTTGGTTTAAAATATAGAACACTAAATTCTCTACTATGTTAATACTAGGCTATTAAGTTCAAAATTAATAAATTTGGTTTAATATTAAGGTTAATACTGAATGTTTAAAATTCGTGTTTTTAGACGATTTTTTTTAAGAAAAAGGAATTTTATTTAGTTTTTCTCAATTATTTAAAATTGGTCAAACTGATAACGAAAAAATCATAGAACATAATTTGTAAACTCAACAATTTCCATCTATCGGTTTTTAATTTATTGATTTTTAAAAATAAATGTAAATAATCTATCTCGAATATAGACCCTTAAATCACTGGTTGCAAATGAACAGCGATTATGCGTTTCAAATACGTTTGTACCTAATGCGTGAAACACCAAGCAAATACTTCCGTATTAATATATATTAGTAATTATAGTTATAATAATAGCAATCAAGGCTATTAATTAATTAATTAAATGTTACTTAGAAAATTATACAGTACATATCATATATATATATATATATATATATAATACTTATATATCTATTTCGCCTTATTTCAAATATCAAGGAAATTTTATTCACCAAAAAATAAATCAATTAAATTTAAATTTCATTATTTTCGATGTTAATGGCCCATTTATATCTTTTTGGGCTTTATTTTCTTTCTGATCTTCTTTCTTATCGTTTTCTTCATATCCTTCTTCTTCTTACTGATATTCTTCAATTATTTTTTCAAACTCTTAGTCAATTTCGAAGTCATGGGTTTCTGGAGTTACACCTTATTCTTCAAGCATGGCCCTTATAATTAAAACAAATATTTAAACAAGTTATGATTAGTTTTCGGCATTTACAGTTTTATGAGAAAACTTTGACCCGCTTCTTTGATATTATTTGCGTTATCGTTGTTATCGTAAGAAAATGGAAACAATATCTTTCAGTTTGTTATTTTTAGTTAAAAACTTCACGAACTTCATTTTTCTTTGTCTACAAAATAAAGAAGTTGTGTCACGTCAACTGAACGCATGAAGAGATGTTATCCAACATGTATTATATATTTAAAGTGGTTGCCACTATAATACAAATGGTTCGATTTTCCTTTTCGTGGCTTCATAAAGTAAATGTTAGATTAAGATAGAGGGGCTACAGTAGGCCTAAAAGATTAGTGTTTTCGCCAATCATTACAACACAAATCATTTGCTATTTAAATTGTATTACGAACATTATGTGTCAACTGTCAACATCCTCGACACCTTGCTTCACAATAAAATTTTCATTTTTTAGTTTTCCCTGTAAAATAAATATAAGACGTTGCTTGTTAGTATCATTTGAAAGGAATGACATCTTAAGATATTGTTGCACAAATCGTCTCATCAACAAATTAAATTGCAACTCTATACCTTTTTGCTTCACACATACAAACACTCTCTTTTCATTAATAGTAACAATGGTAGTATGATAATAATATAAAATATCTGTGTTAACTTCGAAAATCAATCTTTAATACAAAATGTTATAAGTTAAAACTTAAAATATGACATATTATTTAAATTAATAATATTATTTTTTGTAGTATGTACTCATTCAATTAATTTATTAATAACCTTGATTGCTATTATTATTACTATAATTATTAAAATATATTATTTTAGAAATATTTGCTTGGTGTTTTACGAATTTGGTAAAAACTACAAACATATTTGAAACACATAATCACCGTTCATTTGCAATCAGTGAATTGAGGATCTATATTCAAAATCTATTATTAACATTCATACTTAGTAAAAATTAATAAACTTAGTACCGTTAGATGGAAAATTAAAAGCTCTGCAAATTGTGTAATTTTTTTAGATTAATATCTTTTGAAATATTAGAAATAAGCACCATAAAGCAAATAGTTAGCTCGAAAGTATGTACATATTTTAGGTTGCCTATTCTTAGCTCCTTCATTGATATGGTCAGTTATGCCATCTACTTGCTTCCACGAGGAATCGCTCATCGTAATATCGGAGATATAAGATATTGTTTGACGACTTAAATTTTTTTGTTGCAATAGTATTCATAGGGAAAGATTAACGTAATGTATTGGATCTATTCTTACCAATATCAGAATTGATTGCAGAACCATATTTTTCGTTGTATCTATATATATATATATATATATCCGTATTCAAAAATTTCCAAAATTACTTTTAACTTCGAATTCGTGTAAATAAAGAAATACTCCAACGCATACATAAGTTATCCCGATAGAACATTTTAATTCAAACAGCATAAAATACAATTAAAATCACTATGAGAGAATACCAAAACCACTAGCCAACATCACCCGATGTCTCCTCTAAACGTATTTAAGAGTTTTAAAGTGTATTTTCCATTGTGCTTCTGATATCTAAAAGTATAAAATTAATTGGATTATGAATTTCAAAAACCCAATTATTAATTAATTTAAAAGTTAATGAGTTTTGCTCGACTTGTTGAGAAACTATGCTCGGTTTTGATTAGATGGTATGAAGAGTCAACTAATAAAAAAAGCCGGTCAGTAGGTTGTGGAAGCACTTCGCTCGTCGGGTGTCAGTATTGGTGGATGCACTTCGCTACTGGGCCGGGTACTTTTGGTGAATGTATTGAATTTGAAAGCAATGATAAATCATTGCATTCAATAAAACGATTCTGAGCGTAGCTTCGGTGTAGTATACATAACTCATATCATTTTTTTTTTGTAGGGATCGATCGAGGCTGTTATTTT
>JAIPRL010005402.1:0-32389 GCA_025469235.1 Pemphigus obesinymphae | reverse complement strand
ATAACAATCATTATACAGTCCACTTAACCACTAATTGTAAAAACCAAAATAAAATAGTTAGTTCAAGACTGACATAAGAACGACAACCACATGGTGTTTTTCAAATCCTTTTTGCAATCCTTTTACACATCATTTTTGTTTTGCGTTATAACGTTTTTCGTTTTATATTTTTCCGTTATAACGTTTTTTATACTGTAAATTTAACCAAAATTCTGCTATTTACATTCTACGTAGTGTGATTTTGCTATATTACCTGGTAGACAGAAACAACAAATGCGTGTTTAGCTATTTATATTAGCACAAGATCGCGTGATATATTTAGTCGTTTTCATATGGACATTAAAATACTTGTGTTTTAATTTGGCCTTTGGGTGTTACTGATTATTTAACGTGATTTAAAAATAATATTAATATAATTAATAATCGTTTTATAACGTTATTTTTTTTTTTTTGCGCGTTATAACGTTTTTCGTTTTATAACGTTATCGATTTTATTTCGTTATAAATATAACGTTTTCAAGCCCTGCTATCTACCTAGTTTTTAATAAATGAATTAATAATTGAACCATATGAGGTTCACTCCAGAGTTATGCCCTTTATTGATTTGATAAAAGGTATTCGCCTACCATTTTAATAGTTTTGCGCAAACATTTTTTGAGAAATGTTATTACCAATGAAAATCGTCTTCTTAATAAACATATATTACACAATAATATATAACCTAGGGCCTATACTACCTACTTATATTTTGAGTTAAATTTAATTGTAATAAATAATAAGCGACTATATTTTATTATTAGACCATATTAGTTAGGTATTGTTTACCGTCCCGAAAAAAGATTTGTGGGGGGAGGGGAGGTGAACAAAATAATATACTACTTCTCTTCAAAACTTTAAATTAGCAAAAAAAAAATTAATTTCTTTTCCATTTTGCCGACTAAAATACTAATAATTTATAGTTGATACATAAATAATACTTATGGCTGTGCTACAATGGCTGGAAAAGTAGGTGATATTGCTAAACTAATTCGTGACTGACTTGTCAAAGTCGTATTTTTTCATTGTGCTAGTCACCGATTGAATTTAGTAATTAAGGACTTGCAACAAAATTATGGTTATTCGTAATACTATAGGTACAATTAAAGAAATTATTAAATTTTATCGTGAAAGTACACTTCGAAGAAAACTAATATCCAACATACCACTCTTTTGTGACACACGCTGTTTTTCAAAGTATAAAAGTATTAGGGTATTTACTATTTTCTGAACATTTTGTTACAATAATTCAAAGCATCCAATATTTATCCATAAATGATGTGATACAAACTAAAACAAGACAACGTGCTTTTTTATCTATATTCCTCAGCCTCGGATTTTTAATTTCCAATTACAATGATTATAATTGCAAAATATAGCTCTATCTTGGAACCTATCACTAATAGTTTACAAAGCGAATCAATGGAACTTTATACAGTTCGGGAACATGTAGAAACATTAATAGAAATGTTTGAAAACAATAGAATAAACGCAATTAAAAACTTTAATTTATTATTTACCAACGCAAAATCTATAGCAAATGATTTAGGTTTTATTATTACTTGTCCCCGAATTACTGGGAAACAATTATTCAAGTGAAACTCCCGAAGACTATTATCGAGTATCAGTTTTTGTACCTATCTCGAAACAATAATTCAATCAATCAAAGAAAGATTCGAAAAAGATAATAGTATTGTTTCTTCATTACAATATCTTCATCCAGTATTATTTAAAAAAAAATCTGGTCAGTAGGGATGGATGCACTTTGCTACTGAACAAGGTACTCTTGGTGGATGTATTGCATTTGAAAGCAATGATCATTGATCAATGAATCATTGCATTCAATAAAACGATTCTGAGCATAGCTTCAGTGTAGTATATACAACTCTTAATATTAATTATATACTTAGTACCTACCTTGTATGTTTAACATTACATTGAAGATCAAACTATGTAGAAATAAATATGATTTAGTGTAAGCTTATGTATATTTTAAAATGTAATATGATATGTTATATTATAATAGCTCAGTTTCATATAGGTGCATAACTATTACTAGATAAAATATACAGTAAATTTCAATGAATGTTCAGTTTAGGACATTTAATATTGAAAATGAACAAAATATTATGTAAACCATACATCACATATGACATACAGTCGAATAAAATAATTAAGATAATAAACGGACAATACCAATTAAAAATGTTTCGGAACTTTAGGAATTCATGATTATCGTACTTTTTTGAGAGAATACACTTTTTGGGTTTTTTTTTTTTAATTATCACATAAAAATATTTTGGAGAGAAGGTGAATGAGAAAATGAAGATATAATAATAATTGATCATTCAATTTTATAATAATTAATATCAATTAATTGTTATGTGGTAATCACAAAACTACAGTAGGTAGGTATAAATATTATTCCCACTTGTATTTTAAACAAAATGTAGCTGGAAAAAGCAGCAATTTCATAGGTGCAAAGTTACTATGGGGCTGCATGAAATGCGCGTGGATATAAAAAAAAAAAAAAAAAAAAAACATCATTGTAAAACCACTAGCTCCCTCGCTACAATCAGAATCTAAAATACTTTTTAAAAAGATTTTTTTAAATTTAGTTAAATTAATGCACAACTAACGTTATATTTAAATTTTTCCGGTCTTAAAATCTTATTTTACCAAATATTTGGACTTACATACCTCAAAATTTTTTATTGTCAAAAAAATTTAAACGACTATAAAAAAAAAATGTTGAATACGGATTTTCGAGATTTTTTGAATTTAGTTAGAGTAACATATATTTAGCGCTGTATAAAATTTTCAGACTTTAAAACTCAAAATTACCCCTTTTAGTACTTAGAAACCTCGAAAACTAATATGTCTATAAATAGCCCAAAATTGCAAAAAAATTAAAAAAACTTAATCAACATAAATATATTACTAAATTAAATATTCGATGTCAATTTCAAGATTTTCAAGTCATTTTTGAAATTACAAAGAAATTGAAAATCTTTATATTTGCCGTTTTTTCATCAATTCTTGGTAGTTTTTCCTTACGCATTAAAAAACTATTGAGAAAATCGAAAAATAACCGCTTTAAAGTATCAACTAGATGAAATTTGTTACAGGAAACCATAAAAGCATATAAAGATCAGAGCACTCCTGGTAGTAAATTTGTTAACAGAGAAAAAAAAAATAAACATCATTGTAAAACCACCAGCTCCCTTGCTACGCTCAGAATCTAAAATTAAAAAAGAAGTATGTTGAAATATATATAATTTTTATAAAATTTAAAATTTGTTAGATGAAGGTGAACGTTGATATAGTTTATGGCAAAAACAAGATTGTCAAAGTAAAGACATTATGGATTTATTAAAACATAGCAAAATGTTTTTTCCCAACATTACAATTGCATTAAAAATTTTTCTATCTTTACTAGCTACCAAGTTGCACAGCAAAATGTTCTTTTAGTATATTATGTAGAGTTAAAACTTTGATCTACGACAGATGAAGACCGATTAAATGGTCTATGTATGGTAAGTATTCATCGTGAAAAAGTTATGGTAAAAAAAATCCAATTCATTGAATAGATAATTACAAGGTTTGCAATAGAACAACCGCGAAGACTTCAGTTTTTATTTAGTAATGACTAATGAATAAGTAATATACAATTATTACAATTTAATAATAATAAATATTCTATTTAATATAGGTACTTTTTGGAGTTTGATTTTTTTATGCCCCCCCCCCCCGATAAAATTTTTGTGGATGCCCATGTTTATTACTACAAATAGATTTATATTTTAATTAGTATTATAAAATTTATATTCATGAATAATTTAGGAACTACTCGATGTGAACAATACAAAACAAAACTGAAAAATGTAATTGTTTTATTAAATAAAGAAAAAATATATTTAGCTTAAATACCAGGGTAAATTGACAAAATGTCAGTTTTTCCTTAAATAATTAATAAGGTTACTCTCCGTCTGAACCAGAATCATCATCCAGAGATGCTTTAGCATATTTCAAAGCCTCTTCATATATTTCTTTGGAAACTTCTTCATGCTTTCCATCAGTATGGCTACCAACCCAACTGAGTTCTAATTCAAACTGTTTATCTTTCAACTCATCGTGAACCATGTAAATTCTATAATTAAAGAAAAACAATTGTAAATATTTTATACAAATACAAAATTACAAGTTATTTTCATACATTTTAGCAGCTTCTTTAATCAAATCTTTACACGTCATTGTCTTCAAATTCAATTTTTCTATTTCAGTTTTTGCTGTCTGTTTAGCTTTGCCAATAGCACATCCAAAATATCCCTAAAATTACAAAAATGCTGCATTTGATCAAATATAAAAATATATCATAAATAAAGAACTGAACTAAATCTTTAAATTTATCTTAATTACTCTTAAATTGAATACAAAGAAAGTTGTGAACTAAGTATATACAGTCATTGCTAGATAAATTGGCACGCTTTTCTGTAAATGTAGCCCAAACCAGTCTTGTTTGGCTGAGCGGAGCGCCACACCAAGTTGTAAATGTATAAAAATAAACTATTTCGGCTGACAATTACAAAATTAATAGATTAATGTGATATGGAAACTAGCAAAAAATCAGTTTTTAAATGTTATGATATATTCGGTAATAACATCCAAATATGAAGAACCCACGGTTTTCCATTACCACTGCCATGTCAATTTTTCTGGCAACGACTATACATGATTTGAAATTCAATCAGGTATCATCGACCAGTAATACATAAAATTTCACAATACAAGTAAATTCTCTCACAAAGCTGCTGCAATGTTAATTATGTAATATTTTAACAATGATAATAGGTACTTAATAATAATAATATAATATAGATCAGTACTTAGTAATATGAGGGTCATTCAAATATAAACCAGAATTTGGATTTGTAGTTACTTATAGTGATGTGACCGGTGCGAAGCGATGGGGAATCGGTGACAGAAGAATGGAGAGGAGATAGCCATGCATACAGCCTTCAAACTCCCATCCATCATTTAAGTATCGTCGTGAGTGAACACGAAGTACTGTTGCACAACGTGGTATTATTTGTATTTTTACCAACGAAAGGTGTGCAATTTTGAAGACTTTAGAAGTTCTGAAATGTCATGGTAAAGTGGAAAATCAAAGCCAGTGTTCATGACTTTCAATTTCCACTTTATCTACTGTGCTTTTTTTTGAAATTTCACACATTCGATGGTAAAAAAACAAACAATAATGTGTTTCACAACAGATAATGGTACTTTTTGTTCACTAATGGTAATACTGAAATGGTGGACACAAGTTTGAAGGCCGTGTAAATGGCTGATTCATCACTGATTCTCCAACGTACTTCACCAATCACGTCATTACAGGTCAAATTTCGACTTATATTTGAATGACCCTCATATTATAATTTTTGTTATTGTTGATTTAAATAATTTAGATTTTAAAGTTTTACATTCAAAAATATTGCATAATATAGGATAAATTCAATTATTCTAAGCAAATTCATTAAATGTATATTAGGTAGGTATGCTTGTTTTGTGGATTATAAAAGTATATAATAAACTATTTATGGTTCATACAAATTTATATTAAATTCATAAAAAAAACTACGAAAAAAAATATTTAATATTGGTGGCTATCATTTAAAAATTAAAATTGGCTTTATACATCAGTAAAACTAATTTATAGAAAAAATAACACAGAATTATATAAAACGAATTAGAACTGAAAAATTGAGTATTTCCAATTTATGTAATTATAATGTATAACCAGTGTTGGGTAATTTACTTTTAAAAAGTAACTAAGTTACGTTATTAGTTACAAAATTAAAAGGCAACTAGTTTACTTTTTCGTTACATAAATATAAAAATAATAGCGTTACATTATTTTTTAACTAAAAGTAACTAGTTACAATGACATTACTTATAATATTTTTAAAGATGTAAAAATGAAAATAATAAAATAAAATCTCAAAAATATCTTTATTTTTTATGATTATCATCTGCAGTATAATATTATGAAATTCAATATCACGACTACTCTAACCCAACACAACAATAATACAATCATATAATCTTTAAAATATCTATTTTTGCAAGTATGATTTTGGCCATCGTCAATTTTAGACAAATTTATTAGAATTAATTATTATTTTTTTTTTTATAAAAATGTAACGCATTATTTTATGAAATAACTAACAAATAATTAACGTAGATTTTCTTACATTACTACAAAAATTAAATAACAAAGTTACTATATAGTTACTCCAAAAAGTAATAATGTTACAGTAACAAATAACGTCCGTTACGTTACTACCCAACACTATGTATAACTTAGCAACAAAAAACTTACAAATGAAACTCCTGCTGGATCAATCATATACATTTGAGGCCCATCAGTTAAATCATAAGAACCAATGATAACTGCACATCCAAAAGGCCTAATAGCACTGTATAATGTGTGAGCATGTATGTACATGGAGACTCGTTCATTTAAATATTTTAATGAAATGGGCACATTATATGACTGACGAAACGATCTTGCCTCTTCGCGTGCAACATCTAATATTGCACTGGCATCAGCTGTAAGACCTCCAACAGCCTAAGTAGAAAACAATATTTTCATTATATCATTTATGTAATTTCTATATAAAGTTCTTTTTCTTAAATATACCATTCCAATGTGATTTTCCACGCTAAACAATCGTTTCCCAGTACCATCTTCATGAAGTTTTGATGTAACCAATTTTTCCACAGCGAAAACAACTCCATCAGAACCACGTAAAGCTATAGCAGTTCTAAAGTATATACATTTTTGATTCAATAAAAATGAATGAAATAATTTCACAGCTTTATTAATGATCCATACCCACTGTTTTCGACCGCTTTAAATGCATACTCGACTTGAAATACTCGGCCATCGGGTGAGAACTGAGACGCTGATAAATCATACTATAGGAAAAAACATTGTATAAATGTTACATAATACGAAAACGGAAAATATAGTAAAACATAACAAAAATTTAGTTACAGGAATTAAAAAAAAAAAAAAAGAATTAAAAATGATGAAAACAAATTGAAAAAACAACATTTTTGTTAACTTATTTAAGTTACATATTATACTTACACCAGTTCCAATAGAACTCATTTCGAATAATATAGGTAAAAATCGTTATTAAAAAAATTAAATATATTAATACAAAAAAGTTTTAATAATATTTCTAGAAAATGAAATTAAAAAATCGTTTCGTCCATTAATATCTTATTATGATTTGTGAATTTGCGAATGAAATTTTGCAAACCAATACTGATAAAGCAAATATTTATAATTATAAGAACATAACCTTAAATATATTAAGAGTGACCATTACTTATAACTTATTTATTCCGTTTTTTTACTATTTGACGTACCTATTTGATCACAGAGTAGTTTACTTCGTGTCGCTATCTAGGGATTTTAAACAGTACTGTACACCGTCCTGTCAAAAAAAACATTTTAATATTGTGTTATCTCTATATTATTTTCGCATTAAACATGATATAATAAACTATAATATCATGGCATTAAACATAATACCTATATAATCAATGGTTTTAAAAACTGTGTAAAAATTTAAGAAGGAGTATAAAATATATACAATTTTTTATGCAATGAGCATGAGCATTAATCTATACAACATCGATCGACTACTGACAACCTATCAAATATATTTTTGATTATCTGATTGCTATAATTATTTGTTGTATTAAAGTCAGTTGAATGTCACTACTACACACGGCCTAATATACCTAATAATCTGTAAAATGTAATTTTTGAAGTTCACGTAGGTATAAATACATTAACAACATAGGTACCTATTACTTCATTTTTTCTTATCATGAAAATTAGTATTTAGTAATATGTAATTATCGTCTGGATAAATATGAAAGTAAGTGTCGAGATGGCCTTCAAGAAATCCTAATTTTTTTTAGTGCCATTGTGTAATGTAATTATTGTGATTTAATGGTCATTAAATGTTGTAAAATGTAAATAATGTTGACAATGTTTATTTTGAATAGTTGTTGGTAAATACTGATGTTACCAGTTGAAGATTTCGAAGTTTTGTTTATGGTATCCTAAAGAGACAATGTTGTTGACGTTGTATTATATGGCTACCGCTTGGTTTCAATCGTACAGATTATCCAATATAAAGTCCAACTTGAAAAAATTTTTGGCAAACAATTTGACTCTGGTGCTGTATAAGGAAAAAGATTTTGTAAACTTAGAGAACGAAAGTATGTACATTATAAATAACTACCTACCTATGCATTACGATATGATAATATATTGACATTTTAGATTTATACACAAAAGATACTGGTAATATATTTCTGTCTTTAAGACCCCGTGGTATTTCCTCCGACAGTTGCAAAAATGCTAGAACCGCTCAGCTTGATCAGATTCTCTCCATTGTCGGTCACAAAAGATCTTGTTCGATTTTACCTGAGGTAAAATATCTATTACAGAATAATTAACAAGTGATGAATTTTCTCAACATGAGATTGATAAATTTAGACTTAAATCTATTAAGCATTCTACATAATGTTTTATTAATTTATAACTGCCAAAATTGCATGCGAATCTTAATGTTAATATTTTATTTTAACAGCAAATATTGAATGTAGATGATTGGATTCACATTCCCAACAGTAAAGTTACATTTCCTGCTCTCTTGAATACTCATAAATCGTCATTGAACCTAAATTTAGAATCAAAACTCAATTTATTAATTGAAGCAAATTATAAAGTATTCAACATCCATCAAAATATTGAAAAATGTTTAGTAAGTTAATTATATTGTAATTCTTGAAAGCAATGTTTTTATAATATTATGGTTTAATTATTTTAGATTGAGGATTTTGGTGTACCCAAAGCATGGAATGCAGGTGAAAATTTTGGTCTTTTGTTGGAGACAGATTTAGATCATTTTGCAAAACTTACCAGTAGTTTTATGGCTGATTCAAAACCACTATATCTTGGAAACCACATGGAACTATTACGAATACAAAGTCTGTATAAAATAATAAAGATTATATTTTAAAATTATGTTCTGTTTTTAATATAGCGGTAAAAGTTGAAGGTCAGCCATGTGATATTGATAATCATGAATCAATTGCTTCTAATATTAATTTTGTTTACAGTTTACGAGATAACTATGGTAAATTATTTTGAATACATTTATGATGTAATAATATAAATTAAATTATTCTCACCTAGATATTACAAGTAATGTAACACCTCTTCAATGGAAAAACTACTGTGACACACTTCATGCTGTATCTATGGCTGCAATGAATGTATTAAAATCTGGGAAACCTATTAATTTTTGGTAAGATTAATTTATTTTATAAATTTATAATATTTTTCTTCAGTATAAATGGGATTAGGTATCATAATTTTTTTTAGTTCAGCAGTTTTGTCAAAAGAAAACGATAACGACATAAATATGGATGATTTTGTTATTATTGAAAATGCCTCAGATGAAGTTGATAGTACTATTGGAAAAAGTATTAAATCAGAATATTTTACTGAAAATACTTATGCTACCATTGAAGAAACTCGTAAAGAAAATAATTTACAATATGTTCGATTTAACAATGAATGTGAATTTAATCCATGTCTAAATGAAAAATCTAATGGTGAATACCATAGTGAAAGTTCTTCAAATACTAGTTCTAGTGAATCGATTAATTTTCGAAGAATAGTTCTCACTCCAATTAAAGAAAATGAAGTAAAAGTATCAAACGGGTAGGAAAATTAAAAATATATTGAGGAACAAATTCTATTATTGAATTGTATTTTTATTTATTTTTCAGAATGAAACCGATTAAAAGTAGTCCTGATGTATTTGGTTTATGTAATTCCTCAAACTTTACAAAGATGAGAAGTCATCGATCGTTTTCAGATTTCAGTAATGGCGTAGAAACAAGACCTCGATGTCATACACCAGTGCAACATAGTGGTGAATCGAAAACTGGAAAACCTCCAAATATTATTATATATAGTGAGAGTGCTTCCAGTGCTCAACAAATTCAACATTCATTGGAGTCTGTCTTACATAGATATAGGTAAAATTAATATCATAATTTTATATTAATATAATGTTATAATAATATGAAATAATAGTATTATTAATTAATCTGGGCTTTAAACCAACATTATTATTTTTAGGTTAATGGTTTTGTTTTCATCATTTTTTGTTTAATTAAAATTATTCTCGAGTTTCCTGGATAATTATGTTCTCTTTTTCTTAATCCATTTTGTATATAAATATATTAGGTACCTATAATAGATAATTAATTGAGCATTTACAATAATATTAGAAAAATCATTATCAAAGATGGATAAGTACCTACCTAAATGAAAAAAATTAACTCAAATTAGTTAGGTTAAGATAACTTAAAAGCCTTCAGTTAAATGTTAATAGTTGGCAGAAAATAATTCATAAAAAACTTATAATTTCATAATACTTATTATCATATTTATTTTTTATAAAAATTTTATACATTTGAATAATTATTTGTTCTACAATTAAAATTAATAATTATTTTATGTATAATATTTTTTCCATATGAGTAGTTTGAAGCCCTGATTTGAACAATTTATTTTTGTTAGTTATAGTAGTTACTTAAGAGGATGCTACACTAATAAATTTTTGTAATGAAATAGTACTTTCGTAATTCAATTGCTATCAAGTCTACATTAAACATTGAGATATAAATTATATACCATTTTCAAAGATGAACATTTTTTTCGATAATTTTTTGGAATTGAATTTTCAAAATGTTTTATTTTTTATACTTTATATAATTGAATATTTACCAAATATGCCTTTTTATATGCTGTATTTTTCAAGTATTTTTCATTTATTAATACAATTTTTAAAAATCAGATTCCAACAAAACATAGTTTAATTCCTCATCTTTCAAATGGTGATATAATTTTGTTTCTATGTTCTTTTAAAGTTAAACAGTATTTGAAATCCATAATCATATTTTTTAATAAATATTATAATTACTTAACAATAAAAAGTGGTACTGATACAGGTTTAATTTTAAATTACTTAAAAAATATATTTATATTTGTTTTTCATTTTCATTTTTCTAAAAATTTCATAAAAATTGCGTATACAAAACTCATATAAAATGAAACTTGCAAAATAAAGTATTTTTTAGTAAGTTCTAATGATAATATTGACTATGTAAAATTTAGATTTATGATGACGCATATAACACTATGATAATTCATTATCACTATTTAAGGTCATGGTTTAAGTTCTATTTATTTTCATAAATAATAATTTTATTGAACTATAGATTATTTTAATTAACATACATATATGTATGTATCTACTTAGTATTGTTAAAAAGTTTATGAAAATATATCAAAACTATTTTTTCAAGTACCTACTTATTTAGTATCTAATTTTATTAAATAAACTCATTGAATTAATATGTAGATGCGTCTTCTAATTTATTTATTTTAGGATAAACATCATAAATCATGTATATTTCTATAAGTGATGTTTTAATATTTTAAATTAGTAAACATATGTAAAATAAATAAACTAATTTTTTAGTATTTGTAGGCGTATAGGTAATATATTGGTTATATAATGTACTATGTAAATGGTGGTGTAAAAATTACTTCTGTCGTAGAGCACTTTAAAATGTAGGTATTTAGTTATGGTGAGAAACGTTATAATCCCTGGCAGTCAGCAATCACTTTTGACTCCTAATTTACTGTGTACTCTCTATGGCTATAGATCTAAGTATAATATTGTGGTATACACATTGTGTCTATCAAAGGCATCTGTAGAATACTATTAATTGATTGTTAATAAATATAAATTTATTAATTTTATATGACATTATCTGCAATAACTAAATATTTTGTAAAGCACTACAGCAAAAAAATGTTCTACACCATCCAAATATGGTCGAGTGAGCGATCTATAGTATATATTATAATCATTGGTAATAGGTATAATTTTATCTTTTTAATATGCTTTTTTTTGGTCTTGTACTCTCTACCCTACATAAAAATATTTTGTATATAATACATACTTTTACTTACTTTATATTTAAAAACTTGTTCATTTATGTACAATATTATGTAATATTTTGTATTCTCAAATTTAATATGTAATTGTAGTCAATGAAGTAAACAAACTCATAAATTAAGAAACGTAAACAGTAAACAATGTATTACATCATTCATAGAGTTTCATAATACCACACAACTATGGGTATTATGACGTATTAGAGAAAAGTAATAAAATCAAAAGTACACATAAAAATGGTTATTTTATAGGTAACAAAATTATAATAATCATAATAATATGCTGATGGGTATTCACTGTTATTTATTAATTGTTTGAATAAAAGCTACTCATATTATGTCATAAAACAATACATCACTGCTATAATGCTTAACACATTAACTATTGTTGACATTTTATTCTATTATTAAAAAATTGTAAAAACAAATAACTTTTTTTTTTTACTGGATGTTTCTAAAATGAATACCGAAAATTTGTACACCTACTTAGTTTGTTGATACATGACGAAAGTTTTGAAATTTTTTTCTACCTTTGAAAACTTTCCTGTAAAATTCTCATACAAGAAATATAGATATATAATAGATATTTAAATATTTTGTACAACAAAAAGTTTAAAAATAAAAATTGTAGAGAAGAATTTTCTATAAAATGATGTATTTTTACGTACTATTATACCTACGGCTTTTAATATTGATACCTATAAAAAATATAAAATAATATAATAAAATATACAATAATACAAATGCATTAATTTCCCTGGTATAGTGTGGAAGGGATAAAAAAAAATTAAAATATCCCACCTTGCTCCCCTTTTTTAAGTTTTAAGGGGAGGGAATTAACCATCTTAAATCGGTCTTTTTCTAAAAATCTCAATAAATATTATACTTGCGACAAAAAGTTTCAAATAAAAACTATTTATCGTTCAGTTGTCTTTAAATTTTGTAATTACATATTTTTGTCTAAATGTAAAGGTTAGGCCAGAAAAAGTACCACAAATCACTCTTTGCAAATATACATACATATAATACATCTCCAAAAACACATACATATACATATATTTAAATTTGCGTAAAATGTATGAGTATTGTGATGAAGTACCAATCAAAAATAAAAAAATATTTGCATCACAAAAAATGAATATTATGTATTATTTATCATATTATTAAATTTTTCTCAATGGCTGACATATTAAAAACTACAATTTTATTCAGAACTTTTTATCACATGACCAATTAAAAGCGAGATGTATATGCAAAGCCTTTTTTTTATAGACATTTGAAATGGTACTCTGTAAAAACTATTATTTGTACACAATACAAATTATCTTTTATTAAATTTTAGTGTGTATTATATCTATAATGCACTACTAATCAGCTATTTAAAAATACTTCAAAAAGAGTCAATCGACGCATATAGTAATATCGATCACTTAAAGGTTTTTACAGTTATTTTTAATGATATAGGTGTATGCAAAAGTTCATCTTGCCCCTAATTTTTTCATACTGAAAACCTAATTTGACTGGGCTAATAGCAAACTTATGACAAAAACCTAATTAAAATACAAATAAATAACTATAATTGTTTAATATGTACATTTAGTAGCGTGTATTTTAAGTGCATTATATATTATGTTGAATTAAATGTTTTTTTTAACCGTGTATGTGACATGTTTAATAATATATACTTCTATGCAAATTATTGGTCTTTATTTATAAGTTATAACACTAATTGTTTTTTTAAATACAGGTATACAATATACACACTGAGTTTAGAGAAAATGCTTCATTCTCCATGGACTTCCCAGGCCACGATGGTAGTCATCTATGGTACAGTACCTGATGAACTTTACCCACTACTTGAAAAATATCTGTTAACTGAAGGCGGTCGAATTTTGTGTTTGTGTTCTGATTTTTTGGGCACATTACTCCCGACTGCTTTCAGCACTGCTGAAGTACGTTCTGATGATGTGGTCAGTTTCACATACCATCCGCTGTCTTTACACATGTCTCTGTTGCACCACGTACTCTGCTACCAGCCTAGCGTACCTAACAATGATCATTTTCCATCTGAAAATGGGTGAGAATTTTTGTTTAATAATTTAATGTTACTATTTTAAGGCAAAAAATATAAAACATTATATATTTATATATATATATATATATTATCTAGTGATAAAGAAGAAGTTAATTTAGATGTTGTGGACATGTTTGATACCAATAACAAACATCATGCCATTAAAATCAATGTTTTAGCAGCTGAAGACACGTGGGAAACGCCTAGTTTAATTTTAGCCAGTGTTCCATCTGGCGGAAAAGTCATTTTCTCTCAAGTAACAATTATAAAATTATATCAACTTAATCTTTCCTCTCCCCAGAAAAACATAATAATTCTAATAAACATAACTTATGTAAATGTTATATTAACTTAACCTAAAATGAAGTTGTCATGTTTTTTTTTAATGTCAATATGGCTGTATTTATGATTTTTAAAATATATATACATATAATAATAATGAGTTTAACTATTTAAGGTACATTTAGAAATTGATTCTCATCAAAATAGAGATGTCCACTCAAATACTGAAGATAGATACCTATTAATTAAAGATTTGTTAAGTACCTATTTGGGACTCGATTGTGTGTCATGTGCACAAGAACCGAAACATACACCCGCTTATTTATTAGGATCCGAAAATGTTTGTTTCATAATACATTTATTAAAATATACTCATCAATATTTCAGTTTTAAATATTTATTACATTTCAGGAAAAAGTTACATTTTTAACTTCTTTAAATGGAAAAGTTGCTGAAAATAATGTATTATTATTGAAAGACTTAAAAGTTCAATTTTGTACAAAAGATGAAATGTGCATTAGAGCTAGTGAATATTCCCTACCTGTAATTTGTGATGATTTTCCACTAAACTTCAACGTAGAAGAGTATTTCAAAGTAAGATTTAATGTTATAATTAATATATACAATCCAAATATGAAATCTGATTAGGTTATATTTGAATTCTTATTATGTATTTACATATATTTTGTAATCATATTTTAATATATGATTTAATGTTAATAGAATCTCCATACTGATGAATTAGGACGCTTATTAATATTTGGAGAAGTAATGTCATCTTCTATGAAGCTCTTAAGTGATCCAATATCCAGACATGGGCTCGTAGTCATTCCAAAACATCAAGTAACTGGAATTGGTAAAACTTATTTTATTTAAATGTATTACAAATTAGTTAGGTATTTAATTATAAATATAAACATAATTTTTTTTCATGAATTCATTTTTCTATGAGAAAAATATAATAATCGCATATGTATATTATATACATAATACATATATATACATCATATCCGTGACGAAACTGTCAATAGATCTATGAAACATCACACTTAGATTTTGATAGTAACTAAAAATGTATTGGTTTTGGGTAAAAATCTTACTAATAGAAAATTTATTGAACATAGTTGGTATATAATGTATGGTTTATTTTCTTAATTAAGTGTTAAAGGTCCTCCCACCACACGATTCAAGGAGTATTATTTAGACAATTTATTATACTTTCTTAGTACGATTTTGTGCTTGTGTGATGCGTATGTAATTATTAGTGTTAGTAATCAGTATTAAAAGTATACAGGGAGCCATTACACACATCCATGTACACATGTCAGTTATCTATTTTATAACCATGAAAAAATTTATATTTTTCACTCAAATTTATGATTTTTATTCCATCAGAACGTCCCAATGTGCTAGTACATCAATTTTAATTTAGAAAAAATATTCAAATATTCCATAACACATTTTTATGTTCAAATTGTTGACAATTTTGGAAACTTTAAATGTTTTTAATTATAGTATAAAATATGAAAATGAAAAATGTGGCTCAATTATTCTCTCGAGTGAGCAATTAATAATCTATATACCTACATTTTAAAAATCGTTATTGGAGTACACATCGTGCTTTACTATTGGATTTAGAAAAAGTAGTTTTTAACCAAAAAAATGGTGGTGTGGGAATAAAATATGCGTTACCCACATGACTTTTAAGGAGTTGTGAATAGGCAATATTAATAACACAAAAATTAAAATATTATCTTTATATATATAATTCTTTTGTGCGTCTGTTAGTGATCGTGTAACTTCTGAATGACTTAACTGGTTTTGATGAAAATTCTAAAGATTGTTCTCAGAGATACCAGGAAGATTTTGAGAGTAGTTTAAGCCACGTCCAATAGGTGGCGCTGAAAAAACTTTTTATATTTTGTTGATAGATAGTTTTTTTTAAACAGTAGCTGGTGGAATCAATAGATAAATTTTATGCTACATAAGTGGTATATTTTTTCATAATAATCGGAATAAGTAATAACCAAATCAAACAATAAATATTTCAACAATACTTTCTTACATAAACAAAATCTAAGTAATGTTTAAATTATGTAATCAGTGGTACGTGAAACAATGTAATATACATGTTAAAAAAGTTGTGGTCTCTCATATAGTATTCATATTCAGTGTAATATATAAATTATGACACATTTTTTCACATTTTTATACAGGGAGCCATTACATCCACCCATGTCAGCTATCTATTTCATAAAATCTATTTCGAAAAAATGTATATTTGTTCACTCTAATATACGATTCTAATTCCATCAGAACGTCCCAATGCTAGTACATCAATTTTGATTTTGAAAAATATTAATTTTCCATAACATTTACGAGGAAATGAACAAACCATTTTTTAAAAATTATTCTTATTTTAGAATTAGGTATTTATGTTCAAAATGTTGAACATTTGAGAAACTTTAAATGATTTTAATTATAGTATAAAATATGAAAATTAAAAATGTGAATCGATTATTTTCTCGTGTAAATAATGAAAAATCTAAATGCATTTTCATAATTGTTATCGGAGTATGCATCGTTCCGGACTGTTGAAATTAGAAGAGTAATTTTTGAGTAAAAAAAAGGTGCTGCGGAGACCGCTTAATCAAAAATAATAGAAAATTTTTATATATCGAAAAATAATTTTACACCAAACTTTGTTTAGAATTATTTTATTGAAAGAAATTATTTATCAACACTTTTCTATTCATTGTATTAGTATCCTATCCAAAAAACAAAATGCTTCTATCCACTACTGATAGATTTTTAGGTTTCTATATTATGTAAGTTTAAACATCTTATATCCCTGTTGTTTGTAGTAACTAGTACATACTACATAGTTACAATTGTTGATTTGGTTACTAGAGATAGATATTATTCATTTGGTTTTATTTTTTTAGGTTATTGTTTAAAATATGTTTAGAAACCAGCTCACTGAGTGGTTAACCTAATTTTTTTTTTTAATTGTTGTGTATTATATTTTATTTGTTTATGTAAATTGGTTATGCATACTATGTAATACAACTTTTATTTTTTTCAATCAATACTTATATTTTGATCATTAATTATTTTTGTTCATATTTTATGAATTTTATTGGTTAACCTTTGAAGTTAAAAAGAAAGCAAAGACTCATTGAAGAGGATATTCTTAGTAGATATAATGCATTTGAAAGCAATGATTAATTATTGTATTCAATAAAACGATTCTGAGCAGAGCTTCAGTGTTATATATATAACTATTGATTTAAAATTATTCAGTTCTCAAATCCAATAATTACCAATAAATACAATGATACTATAAGTATACTTGTATGTATTTTAATGGTTTTAAAATAATTATAACCTACTAAATAATAATAAAATATGTTAGACAAATTCAAAATGCCCTTTGAGTATATACATTTTTGTTTTACTGTTAATAATAGCATAATCATAAAGAATACAAGTTTATTAATTTAATATATAATGGGTACATTTGTTATTTAGTAGATTAATAATCATGAAATTATAAGATATACATAATATATTCTTACAATTTCATAGCAATGCACATATAGTAAATATTTTGTATGTATTTCATCAATTTGTAAACATTATTTGAATGAAAATATATTTATTTTATATCTAAAATGAAAAATACCAATATGTAAATAACAAAGTATCGAAATATATTGTGTATGTATCATATTTAAATAAATATAATAGATTGATATTGGTTATTATTTAGGTGTGGTCAAGTTCAAAAATCTATATTAATTTCAGTAGGGATTAATTTCTCTAAATTTTATCGTTAAAATGGATACCTACAATAATTAATGATTATTTTTCCATAATCTTTATACAATATTATCTAACATACAAAGAAAAAAACAAAGCAAATTCATACAAATATTAATAATGTAATAAAAAATTGTTCAATACTTTTTAATTTATGACTGCATTATCAAACAATTCATGTATTTCTATAAAATATAATTTATATATTTATTATATGATAATTTATACATTTAATTAATGTCTGCCTTTTGTGTCTGGATGAAAAATAAAGAAAACATTTTAAATTGATATCGAAGTCTATAACACAAGGTGTACTCCACTGTTTGTGTAGTTTTTATAATATATAGTTATAGGTATTTTGAGATATATATACTTTTGAGATAGTTAATTTTATAATTAAAATATTTCTTTGCCGTGTGCAAAGGACACTGAAGTCACCATATTAACTTAAATGAAATATTAAAAAATGAATCAAATTTATGTATTAACTATTAATTATAAAATAAAACAATATAAGATAATTAATTATATTAATAATGATATAAACTACTTAAAAAAACAATAATTTGAATCAAGATGACAGAATTTGTTACCATATCTACTGTCTAAATACCTAGGTGTTCATGTAGATAATACATGATGTATGATGTGATACAAATTGCACTTGCTATCTATAAAACAATTATTTAACCTAGCTGTAGTATATACCAAAAGTCTATACACAGTTGATGCGTGTACCACTATAGATACATGAAACCGTCTGTAAATATAGACAGCATTTATTCAACATATAACATGCATATAATTTGCCATTTAATCTAATGTACGTTAATATAATTAATTTTCAATTGAAAGCTCATCTATTTAATGCTGGGGGAGGGTTATTTGTACAGTTAGAATTGCAGTATATAATTAAGTTTCCGCTGTTCATTTAAAAATCAAATATAGTTGAGAAAAGAAGCAATTTCATAGATGAACAATTACTATGGGATATGCGCAAAAAAACTATTGAGAAAATTGAAAAATGACTTTTCTAAAGTACCATCCCATTAAAATTTGCTACCAGAAAGTGGGTATGTGTATAATGATTGGACCAAATCTTCTAGTTGTTTTAGAAAAGAAAAAAAAATAAACATCGTTGTAAAATAGCTCCGTCGCTCTGCTCAAAATCTAAAATGACTGTTATAGTAATATCAATGTTCTTTGAATTCATGACATTACTTTAATAATGGTACAGATTCTAGTCGTTTTTATTATTTGCAAGTTATTTAAAAACATGGACAGTATAAGAACGCAAATAACCTATGCATTTTATTATATTAATTGACCTTTTTAGAACTAAACTTGGGTTAACATAAAAAATGTTACTTATTAAAAGAAGTAAAATTGTATATGCACATAAAATAAATTAATATAAAAATATTCCGAGGACATAAAAATGTGTATATGTAGAATATAAAAGAAAAAAACTAATACTAAATTTCATATTGCTACATTTTTTTATTGTATTATTCTGTAAGTAGATCTGTTTTAGATTATTAGGACACATTATATATAAGTATTATATAATACTTATATAAATATATTTTTTTTTTTATTAATTTTAATAATATAAATATTTCCTTTTTTGCAAAAAGGTAGAGGAGGTAATAAATGGCTGAGCCCAAATGGTTGTGCCATGTTTTCTGTACAGTTGCACATTCCATTTGAATCAAAACTTGGTCAAAGACTAGCATTACTACAACATGTTGTCGCATTGTCAGTTGTTTCGGCCATATGTTCATTACCTGGTGGTTATGATGTATGCTTTTAATTTTGAAATAATATTTTTTTGTACTAAAACTTTATTTGGGTTGTTATTTTGATTTTTATAGAAACTAGATCTCGGCCTGAAATGGCCAAATGATATATATGCTGGAGGAAATGCAAAAATAGGTGGATTAGTCATCAGTAGTTCAGCAGTAGGAAATAATGCCATATGTTCTATCGGTATGTTGTGTTATATAAATATAATGGAATCGATTACGTATTATTTTCATTAATTTATTTATTTATTAGGATGTGGTGTCAATTTAAGTAACAGTTTACCAACTACTTGCATAAATGATATAATCATTGAACATAACATAAATACTCATAGTAACCTAAAAACATTGACTTTTGAAGAATATTTTGGAGCTGTATTTACTGAACTCGAATCACTATTGAATCAAGTTCAAAATGGCAATGTAGACATAATATTTGATCTTTACTACAAATATTGGTTACATAGGTAAAATTTTATAACATATCTTGACTATTGTTTTCGTAATTTATTTAACATATATAATTTGTTTTTATTAGTAACACGGAAGTCACTGTACTGCGTCCAAACAAATCATCATTCAAAGCCACAGTGATAGGACTTGATGATAACGGATTCCTTAGAGTTCGTTCAGAAGATGGAGACATTTTAGATGTCAGGCCAGATGGAAATTCTTTCGATATGCTAGCCGGTCTCATAGCACCTAAATAAATATCAATAGGTATCGACAATTTTCTATGGTATATAATTTCAGAACTAATTGTTATAAATGGATGACTGATTTAACAACTATTTAATCCATATTTTTGGCCTAGTAATTCATCTAACTATTCATTCCTTTAACTATATTACTTACATTTTTATAGACATGATTAGTTATAAGTTCTTCAATTATTTTTTTATTATTTTTCATAACTTATGGTCAGTTTTAAATTATAAACAAAATCACCATAATTTGATTGAAAGCTTCTCGTTAGTTACTATTTTAATCAAATCTAATGTTTTAATACCTACTTATATAACTATTTTAATTTGAATTGATAAATAATGATTTGTTCTTTTTTTTTTAACAAACTAAAAATAATTTCATAGTAAATTTTATGATTATTAATTAATTTTTGTTTAATAATCACTATCACTAATCAGTAATCAATATAAAAAATATTTCGTTTTTATTAAGACTGGGTCGGTTATATACTTAATTACTTGGCATTTTGAATATATAAGACTAATTACCATCTCAGGTTAATAATAGAATTATTATTGTTTTTTTTTTTTAATAAAATTTAGTTGGTTTAGGGGTTGTTTATTTAATATATATATATATATATTATACGAATATGTACTATTAAAAAAAAAAACCAAATATTGTTACCAAAAAAAAAAAAGTTAAAATATTGTTTTGTTATATTTCAAAGTTATATGTTACAGTTTATTATGTAAATAAAATATGTTATAAAATAACTTGTCCATGTAAAATTAAAATATACCTAATATATTGTATTGTTATTTGCCTAATTGTTGAAGTATTGCTCACTGCTTGTTATTGAAAATGAGATATTTTATCTTTTATATTAGTACTTAATAAATAATATTATATTGTCAGTTTTAAATGCATAACTAAATCATAGCACATGAAATTACTTCACAATACTTTCCTAATTCTGCATTTATTAGATAAATGTATGCAATATAATTTTACTAGAAAACAATATAATTGTATAGATATTCAATTATAATATAAAATGTATGAACAAAAAAAAAAACATATTTGTAAAATTTGATTGGTTCATCTAACAACTATAATATTACATTAATAATTGTTAGACTGCTTTTTACTTGACTTTTTAAAATATTAAACAATACTTACTCGTTCCATTTATGTTATCTTCAATTAGGTAGGTAACGATTACCTATGTATGTAATTAGTTATGTTATTGTTTTAATATATATGTAATACACACTGTACTAATCAATAAATGGTTATTGGTTTGAAAACTGTTGGGCGATTTATTGTAATTATATCCAAATAAAAAATATAAATAATACCAGATGATTCATTTAATATACCATGCTCGTTTTCTCAATCAATGTTTGCGTTTACGAATATATTAATATTTTAATATTTTATTATATATAAATGTTTCAAACCCATTTGAATTTTTTCGGTTTTAAAACAGGTATTTGAATTTTTTGGTATTGGTTTTCAAACCAAGTAATGGTATCTCTAATCATAAATAATAAACAAAAACAACCTGTATTAATTTAAACATCATTTTACTCAGAAACATTTGGTTTTGGATATTTTTAGCTTTTAAAATTAAATGTTTTCCAATAAAAGACTAATCAGTAAATTATTATAAATCTATACTAAGTCGAGTACTTGGAAGATATTTTAGTAAAAGTAGATAGGTAAGTACTTATACTGGAGGATGTGAGTGCAAATTTTAAGAAAAATGAAATTCTAACAATTAAAAAATATTTATATGCATTTTAAAAATGAATAATAATTGTTCCCATTATTATATAATTATTTATTGTAGTTGTTTTTATATGAATTTATGAAATTTTATTGAAAATATTACTTTTGTATATCTTATTTATAACAACTTAAAAACATTATAGAAAGATGAAATAAAAAAATCAATGATTAAGAGGACGTCGTATCTGCATTTGCTGTTTCCCTTCACCTAATGGGTAATATAGCGAAATTACACTACGCAAAACAATAAATTTATTACATCTACATTAAAATTTTAGTTACTAACTAATTTTAAAATGAATATTTTCTAAAAAATGACACATCCTTTTTTGTAAAATATTGTGTATTAAAGAAGTTGCAGCGTTTTAAATTTTTCTTTTTTTAAAACGCTGCCACTTCTTTGATAAACAATATTTTACAAAAAGTATATATCATTTTCTAGAAAATATTCTCTTTTTTAAAATTGGTAATGGGTGTTTTAACTCCAATTTTAACGTAGACACCACATTTATTGATTTGCATAGTGTAATTTTGATATATTGCTCATTAAATAGACAGAGACAGCAAATGCAGATGCAACATCCTCTTAAGAATACTATTATCTAGTGTCTTACGTAGCTGTTTTGTAATATATCCATTTAAAATCATATTATGAGTTATTAAAAACTAACTTTTTTGATTTTTGAAATAAATAGAACGGGGAAAAAATTAAAATATCGAAGAAAGGCTATACAGGGCACTAGAGAATGTTTATATCTATAATTTATTTTTCACTTCATTTTATTTTTCCAAACGAGTTACCTACTGGTAAACTTTTGTAATTTTGTTTTTTATTCTGTTACTCTGATCCATCAATCATTCGCTGAAATCTTTAAGTTTGAATTGTCTGTAGGTAGGTACATCTATTGTATTTTATTGAAACTTTAGATAATTAAAATATGGAAAATGAGAATACCACAAAATAGAGGATTTGAGGTATAAAACGATCAATTTACATGTAGAAATGAAATTTTTACGTTCGTAAAAACAACAAAATAAAATTGTCCACTCCGGACGGAGCTGTTTTCTCCGTGTGGATCCAACATTACGTGGTAATAATCTACGAAATTTGTATTTTAAATTAATGTTCATCTAGGTGACTAGGTATACGTATTGTAGTCCTACGTTACTGTACAATGTCTGTAGTATCTACCTATGTAAAATTTGAATAAATATTTTTCAAGTTAAAAAACAAAAATTGAGAAATTTCTGCAGATTTTGTTCTTTTACCAATGTTTAACGATTCAAAATGTCAGTATAATCCGTAGGTACAATTATTTTTCCATTAATATTGGTCGTGATTTTCTCGCGGACAATATCGTCTTCTTGAAAACGTAATCCACTATAAACTATACCCGTTTGGGTTTCAGTTCAGAATCTTTTCTGGACACTTATAGTTTCTTTTTCTTTCCATCGTTCCGGGTCTTATACGAAATTAATTATCCTAATTCTACGCAATCGTGGGAAAAAAATATAAACTTCAACGATCTCAACAATGTAATAAGTATTTAATAATTTATTTATATAATTTAATATTTAAAACCGTATTATAACCGAGGTGATAAATGGTGATAACAACACTGCCGAACGACAGTTGTAAGTTAGTAGGTATTTTTCTTGTTCGCACGTGTGGGACAGTGTGACCGCGCATGGGAATATAACCGCTGGATAAAACTGAACGGATGGATCAGCTGTTGACTTTCTCCTTTTCAAAACAACAATGACTCTATGGATGATAGCCTGTGACGTAGTGAAATTGCGTCGCAGGCCGCAGCTGCTGCAACTTACTGTGAACGGAGCGCAGACAACAATAACGAGCGACCCAGTGATTTTGGCTGCTTCCTGTTGGGAAAGTTTTCGATATTAAATGGCCGTGTCAGTCGATTTTTGTTTGTACCGTACCAAGATCAATGCACGTAATATACACGCGGGCACGTAGTGACTGGAGAGACAGTATTAGCTAAAGCATTTAGTCATGTAATTTATTTATAATTTTAAATTATATTATATTATATACCTACCAGTGTGATATTAATGTTACGACATATTTTGTTAATTTTTTAAAAAAAAAAAAAAAAAAAAAACAAGTGGGTACCTTTATTATTATTTTGTTTTATTGTTTTTCTTTCTTTTTTTTTTTATTACATATATTATATTATATAAATATTATATTATATAAATATATAAAGAAAAATATTCGTTTTGCGTCGTGTTTACGACGAACTGACGTGAATAAGTGCGCGTATATTTGTTGATCGCGCCTATTTATTAATCGTGAGACACTGATAGTTGTCTAACCGATCGATTTACAAAAAAAATGATCATCGAGATGAAGCCGGTGACCGTGAAGAAAGGGGATCAGCAGAAACAGAATAAGTTGACTAAGGAAATTCTCGATGACCTTAGCTGGTTTGTATAATATTGATTACTATAACATTATCCTATAACATATTCTTAACATCACATTAATGTTGATTTTAGCCGGTTTATAATCAACGTTCCCGAAGAAGAACGTCAAAATTTGATACGAATATGTTTCCAAATTGAACTGGCCCATTGGTTTTACATCGATTTTTATTGTGATGAACATAACTTAAAACCATATGGTATCAACCAATTTGCATTGCATATGTTTCGGGTAATAATTTACATTATCTTTTACCTATTTACTTTAATTTAATATATTTTTTAATATTGGTTATGATATAAGTACTGTCCGTTACAAATTATAGTATTATAAATGATATTATCTAGATTTATAAGTAATATATTATGATAAGAAACACTACATAATTAAAAACATAAAATCATATAAATTACTGTAAAATTAGGTGACATTTGGCAATAGCAGTTTTAAAAAAAAAAAAATCAAAAACTTGAAAAAAATTGTATATCACAATGAATCAAAAATTAACTACATAAATACCTAAGATATTGACAGTAGATTCGGAACTTCTTAAATAATTTTATTATTACTATAAATCCATGTATAAATCATTGTCTTCAATGCAAAATTGACTGAGTTATAGGTGTTTCAAATTTTAAAATAATCGATATTTCAAAGAGCCGTAACTTTGTTAATTTTGAATTTAGGACAAAAGTTGACTTGAAATCTGCCATCAGAAATATTTACTATTTAAAAAAATCAAGTTAAATAATTAATTACACATACACATACTGAAAGAGTTAAACTTTTGAAAATTTTTCCTAGAATATAAGGTGGTACTCCCCTATAATCATAAAAAAAATTCACATTTCTATCTAAGGTTATTTGGCTGAAATATTTTATATTACCATTTGAGTGAAATACGTACCTATACTCCATTCAAAATGAATTCAGTAGTCGGCGAGGACGTATTTTTGTCCGATTTAGTCTTATGACGTCAACTGGTTCCCCCACCAAGTCGACCACGATACCGACCGCGATGTATGAAATAATACACTACATCGCACCGGTAACCGAGTAGACACAATGCATTTAAAATTATGCGTTTGCTTGAGTCGTCAATACTATAATGATACGGACCTCCCATAAATGGTGGCCCACAAGACGAAAGCACGGAACGAAGCCACGCCCCTGTGTACAAGTTAGCCATTGACAACTGATCTCATTTTAAATAGTGTATAGATATATCATTTTATAAAAAAAATTTAATAGGACATGTAAAATAAGTTTTCAGATAATGAATCAGATTTTGTAATTAAAAAATAGTGCCTAGTCAAATTACTATCAAAATAATGCATTTTACATCTAAATTTTAAATTTATTTTTAATGATTTATATTAATATCATCGGTTTTTACCTTACCATGGTTGTGAATATATTTCATATGCTTTATCCTGGGTTGAGTACATAATAATGTATGTTTGGCCATGGTCGGGTGTTCTAAAATTAAACTATTAATACCTAATTGGTATTAAATAAATAAATAAATACAATTTTGTATGATTAGTGTGTAATTAATTATGGGATCATAAAGTACCAATGGAAAAAAGAGTATTTTATTAGTTATTAAGATATTCTTATCTAGCTTACATATACTGTGTACTACATTATCTAATCACAGTAAATTATGTGGGTATATAAAATAAATATTTAAACACAAACAACCAATGAGACTTATATCTATTTCATTTTCTGATACTATTATACCAATTATAGGTACCTAACTAAATAAAATAATTAATAGTAATTTATTGACTAATATAAAATAAATGTTTAAAACTAAAATACTATAATATAATATCATGTAATTAGTTAATTAGTTATCAATTATAAATTATAATTATAAACCTGTTTGACAAAATAATCCTAATTAGGTACATTTTAAAGACAGTGGTGATAAGCATAAGCACAAATTGGTGCAGATTGGTGGGAAGGTTCAGCCTCCAAATATTTATACACATCACAATTTTAACATTGTTAGAAATTGATTAATAAGCACGGGCTAAATCGTTAGTACTTGATGTAACTAAAAATTTTGTACCCTTAAAAATGTTCATTAGATATGGCCGTTTGAAAATGATGCATGTCACAGGGCCCTGCTTATTTCAATACACGTGTTTTCATTAATTTAGGCTCATCACTAGATATTTTCCAACTGAAAATGAAAATCGTAATGCCGTTTAATCTTGGGGGGCAGGGAATATTGCATTAATAAATATTAACCTACAAAATGTTTGAACTGGAAAAGTTAAATTTACTACCCATATCTTTTGTTTACAGCATATACCATTTTTGAGATGTCAAGAGTCACAGGTTTTAGAAGTGTTGAAAGAATGGCGTGAATATAAAAGATCAGTACCAACATATGGTGCTATTCTACTGAATGAAGATATGACACAAGCATTGTTGGTCCAAAGTTATTGGACCAAAACATCATGGGGATTCCCAAAAGGCAAAGTAAATCAAGATGAGGATCCATTAAATTGTGCAGTTCGAGAAGTAAAATGAATAAATAATTGTATATTTATGTATTTGATATTCTTTATTATATGTTATTCAAAGGTTTTTGAAGAAATTGGTTTTGACATTAGCAATTCCATTAATAAGGAAGATTACATTGAAATAGTATTAAATGATCAAATCAATAGATTGTATATAGTACCCGGAGTTAGCATGAAAACAAAATTTTCTCCTCAAACCAGGAATGAGATTGGATTAATTAAGTGGTTTGCGTTGGATAAATTACCATCGAATAGAAAAGATCATATTGCTGCCAAGAGTCTAAATAAACATTCCTTTTACATGGTATTACCTTTCATCAGGTAATAATTGTTTTTATTTTTAGTAGACACTTCCTTTTAGAAATAAATTAATTTATGTTGATTAAAGTAACAACTATTTTTTACTTGTTAAATAGACAATTAAAAAGTTGGGTGGTCAAAAAAAAGATAAAAGATAAACAAAATGCCAGGCCTCAAAAAAATTCAAAACAGACACCTAAGAATTCTAAACTATCTCCTAAGAATTCTAAACCACTGTCTGGGAATGTTATATCGGTGCCTGAGAATTCTAAATCGCTGCCCAAAAATCCTAAATCGGTGCTTGTGAATCCTAAATTGCCGCCCAATTCATTAGAGTTAATTGATCCTGCCATAATTTTTACACCGCAAAGAAAAAAAGAAACTTCAAGTACTCTTGTAAGTATTTTAAAATTAATTTCATAGAATATTGTTCGATAAAATATATTTTGTTTACAGACTTCTCAGGCGCAAGAATTTTTCGCCATGTTCCCTGAACGATATAGTTCACCAAAAACTTCCATTATGACGTCTCTCCCTAGTACTCCTATACAGCTGCAAACTTCTCCAACATCAAAAGCTGAACCAAATGCTATTTCGGTTAGTGTATACATTATGATTGCATTATATTTATATATACTTATGTCTATTTTATTTTATTAAAATTAGGAAGCCAAACTTAAAGAATTCTTCGCCATGTTTCCTCAATGTTTGGACGTCTCCAAAACTCCTGTTGTGCAAAAGGATACTGTTACCACTGTAAAGGTGACAGAAAATAAAAGCAGAATCAAGAAAACAAACCCCTGGCCAGAGTTCAAATTCAACACAGCAGAAATAATGAAATTTTTTTAAATACCCTTGACCACTTTCTACCTCTCACAACAACCCCATCTACTCATAAATAATGGCTATTTACAAAATTTTAACAAAACACTCTTTTTATTTTAAAATTTATTTAATAATTTTCTTTCTCCTAATCATTTCATTTTATAGTTTTTCTAAGTAAAACTAGTGACATTATTATGGTTTTTTTCTATTTATCAAAGTAAATATTATATGATGACATTAATTCTTACAATAGTATATAATATCGGGTATAACTCATACAACTGTATGGTTATATAAAACATTTTTTGTTTATTTAAGTATTATTTGAAATCCTATCCTATTGACCAACTATTATTTTTTATATTTTTTTTTTTCTGTAAGCTAACTTCAAACAATTTTTAAATGTGTATTTTGATTTATTGTCACTACATAATTATTATTTATAGATAAATTTGTTGTGAATCCAATAAACCAAATTACTCTTTCCCGCAAAATGTTTTATTTTCTAGCTAATAATATTGTGTTTAGCTATTTTACTACTTATACATATTATATAAGACTAAGATGTTGTCAAGTGGATTAAAAGCGCTATTGTAATATCACAGGTAAATAGTATCAATAACCAAAGTGTATTTATTTAGTTTTCTCAATTTTGCACACATATACTGAGTTAATGATGGATGGAAACAGTTGTTACATCTTATGGTCAGTTTTGTTGTCATGTAGTAACCAACATTTACAGTTAAGAATACATGTTTCTAGTGATGTACCATGGGATTATTCTCAACAGAAAAAAAATGTATTTGGAGAATTTAATGGAAATATTCCCATAACACATTTACCTTTCTAAAAAATGGAAATTTATATTTTTAATAACTGTAAACAGTGATCACACTATTGTGTCCGTATGACTGATATCGACAGGGATCTTAATTCTCTTTCACAAAAGATTGTCGGTACAAAATTCTTATTGCCACATATCTCCCAATTAACCTCGCTCGTTAAGATAATTTATCATAGGCTATAAGATAACAGGTGTACTATCTGCTTTTTTATTTTGTTATCACAAATAATTGAAAAATAAACAGAGGAAGGATGCAATATTGTGTCGATTAAAGTGGTCCAAAATACGCTCCAAACAGTAGGGATGTCATTTTTATATGTACCAGTATAAGACGTTTATTATTTTATCCTTAATGGTAAAACTTATGAATAATTATTATAATGCACTATTTCAAGACCACATTTTCGTCGATTAAATTAATTGAAAAATTATATATTATACCTACAACTACTAAAATAACTATATATATAGATATACATTTTTTTAAATACTTCCAATTGTATAAATATACAGAATTAAAAGCACAGGTCGCTCTTTGATATTATATTAAAACTTCGTGATTATTGTACTTGCGAGTTGTATTAACAGTCATACATAAATAGATAATATTATATATTATATTAAGTATTTAGTATACTAGTATTTGAAAAGTATATTATAAAATATAAATACCTATATTTTATAAAAATAAAATAAAGCTTATATTTTAATAAAAAAATTATAATATGTATGATAAAATAATAAATCAGAATTGTTTGAAATTCCCATTATTTGGCTATTTAGGTATTTATCAATTATGGGTATTTACCCATTGCTACATATTTTATTCTATCAGAAAGAAAGTTTAACATTCCTAAATATTAAATTGATTACGCTATCTATTGAATTTTATTTAGAACTAATTTTCGGTTTTCAATTTGCTCATACTAACAAGGCCTATCTAAATGTATTATACAATGATATTAAGTACAAATATATGCCTGAGAATTCGGGAAGTTAAGTGGAAGTAAGGTGGCTGACCCCAAATAGTTAGGAGAAAAGGCAAAGAAAAGAAGAAGAAACCTATATAAATCCTCTTCAATATAGTATAATAAAAGCAATATCCTTTAAAAATAAAATCCATTTGATGATAGCTGTTTTAACTTTAAAATCATATTATGAAAGAGGTAAAACAGATTTGCGTAAATATGTTTTTATTTTTTGAATGAATATTGTGATTACATAATCAGGCCTCTTAATAATTTATCGTTGTCATTATTAAAAGTATAATTTCATTCATTCCAATTTTAATACCTAGAATCTAGATACTAGGTACTACATAAATAATTGAACAACAGAATATATTAATTATATCTGCTATTTTCACTATGTTAAAAAAAAGTGACCAATTTTATTTTGACATAAAATACTTAGTCTGGTCCAGTCCAATAACTGATACTTAATTTTTAGCTCAGTCTGGCCCCCCGAACCCATTCTTAAATAGAAAAAGATAGTTCTAGATAGACCCGGGTTGGGCCGTCCAAACTCGTGCAGGGCTCTAATAACAATTTATGGAAATATTTATAATCGTTTCTTTATACTCCTTAATTCTTTAAAAAAAAAAAAGATAGATGCCTATGTATGATTATTAGGATTAGGATGTTTATGACTTTTTCATATTTTTCTTTTAGTCGTGCATATTGCAGACCAAGTTATAATTTCGTTTCGTATGACCATTGACCATTGATTATATATTATAGTCTATATATAATGACATAAAATGAGATACATTAAATTTTATTTTGTATATTTTTGAATTGGCATTTTAGAGATTTTTATGAATAAATGCATATTTCGATAAAAAAAAATTAATGCATTTTCAATAAAACTTGAAAAAATCAATAAATAGGTATATTTTAAATCAAAAAAAAAATGAATAAATAAACTGTTAAATAACAGTTAGGTATAATTTTATTGGTACGTATTATCATTGATTATATATAGTATATTATATATAATCAATGGTATTATAAAAACTCATTGGTATAGACATCGTTGGTTTCACAACTAACGTAAACGAGCAAACGTGTAGTTTCTATTAATAACCTTATCTTTAATACTTATATATTAATCGTTTTTATGAACGATAATCGTGATTGAGTGGTGATGCCAATCGAACATGTGACAACACTATAAAATCTTTAGTCATTAGTATCGCGGTGTGCCACAGGTAGATTGTAATGTTATCGAATTATTTTAGTTTTAATAGGCGTTTTATTCTCACTGAAAATGCCCAAAGTTAAAAAGTTCCAATGCTACTCGACTACACACCTAAATTTGTTTTAGAGTTCGGGGAGGATGTATTTTCGACAGATGGTTTAGTACTATCGTCAGTGTTGGGTATGGTAACTTGACTCAAGTTACAAGTTACTGTAACGCAATTACTTTTTTGAGCAACGCAGTGGTTAATCGCGTTACTTTTTATTTACAGTAACGCAAATGTAATTCAATTAGGTACTATTTAAAAGTAATTTGCATCGAAGTAACGCGCGATATTTTTGAAGTTACAATATTTTGTCATAATATTATTATAAAATTATATTAGGTATATAGGACCCAGAGATTTTATTAAAATATTATAATGTTCGTGTTGTTTATTTATTATAATATATTTAGTAAGTATTTATAATAATGTGTATAGTATCATTGATTATAAATACTATAGATTGTTCACTACCATACAAAACTCGACGCGCCAGTATATTCACACGATAGAGAGCGTTAACAATATGAATAAAGTAGAATAATATTTCTTATTGTAATATTTT
>JAIPRL010005401.1:0-32391 GCA_025469235.1 Pemphigus obesinymphae | reverse complement strand
TTTAAATACATAAATAATTAATATTTTAATTTTTACTTTATATTTTAATATTTATATATATATATAATATAAATAATGAAAATACTTTTTCATAACTTAAATAAATATTTTATATAATATAATTATTTTTTTTAGAAAATTTTAAAAATAAATAATATCTAATTATGAGTTTAGCAATGGTCTATTAATTTTTTAAAAAAAACTCCAAATTTACTACAATTTTAAAAAACTTTTTTAAAAAAAAAAAAAAAAAAAAAAAAAAAAAAAAAAAAAAATTAAAAAAATACGCATTATTGTCGTAAAAATATAATAATATTTATACGTTCATCGGTTTGCTTAAAGAAAAGTAAGAAAATTCAAGAAATCAAATTATACTCGAAACAAAATAAAAATAATAAAATTGTTGAGTTGAACATTTTCAAGATTTTTTCGGATATATAATATGCGACTTTAAAAATACAATTTAGTATACTTTATTATAGGAAATCTAGAAATACGAGTAGGTACCTATAATATTTAATTTACATTTATTAATTACATATATGACTAAAATCACTCAATATTATATCAGAACTTCCTATAATAAGTGATAATAAATATTTATTATTTTTATTTATTATATATTACCAATACTACATGAAATACAAAATGTGAAATTGTATATTAAATTATAATTGTAATTTTTTTTTATAAAAATATTCAATTTTAATCAGATAGGTATGTAACACATGCGTGTATAATGGTTAAAATATTAATGGTTAAAAATTATTTTTAATAAAACTTTCTTGTTAAAATTATATTGTTATATTAATTAATACAGTTACGTATGTATGTATATTTGTATGTTGTTATAAAATTAGTAAAAAAGTTATAAAAAATATACTTGTATAACACTGTTATGCTATATTGAATATTTTTCTTATTAGGATGATATTTATCAGAGATTTTTTACAATATAATTATATCATTTGTACTCAGAAAGATCTTTATTCTTTATATTATTTAAAATTACAGCCTAACAGTTACTTATGGGAAAAAAAATATTTGGTTTATATTTTTAATTTAATCAATATAAAAAATAATTTTAAGAATTATAATATACAGCTTCGTTCTGCGATAATGTATTACAATTTTAAATTCTGTATTTTCTTAAAATAATTAATTGAGTTATGAACTATGTTAATAATTTTTAAAATAAAGTAAAGACGTTTTTTAGTTTTTAAGTTATATAACATTTTAAAATAGCCAATTTAAAAAGATTTAATTTCTGAAGATGTTGATGAGTTAATTTCGGATTGTATAATTATTAGGAATTTTCGTAATTAATAAATGAATTTAAATATCTATGATTATAATTTCCTAATTAATTTTCTAAATTTTTGGGTATTTATATCCTATAGGTATAATTTTTAGTTATTTTTCAATAAATAAAAAAAATCCTAAAACTCACCAACTTGATAAAAATAAAAAATGTGGATCCATCAAAATATTCCGAAAAATGGACTCTTTATATTATCTTAAATATAATATATTGATATAAGTCTAATTGAAAAAAAAAACATTATTAGAAATAATTTAGTACTAATATTAATAAGCTGAAAATTAGAATTTTAATTTATTTTATTTAGAATAAATGACAATGAATAAATTTAATATTCTGTGTCTATATAATCAGTGGTGTTCCCATAGAGTACTCGTATACTCCATATACGCCGTATACTTTCATGAAATTTTTTAAAATTCATTGGTATACTGTGTATATTCTTAAATATCAAGTCATACGCAAAGGAAAAAAACACAAGTACTGAAGAAAGGCCTCAAAAGTTTTAGTCTCTCACTCAGCTAACACCCAGCTGGCCAGCTCATTAGGTAAAAACAGAAAGTTGATGACTTTTTTTCTATGCTTATTTCAAGGAATATTAGGAGTATTTCGAAATTTAGTCTGCACCCCCCCCCCCCAGAAACATGTCATTAACTCGTTCCTGCTTAACGGTTTAGTATATTCTCAAAAAAATGCGTGGGAACATCACTGTACCTATATAATATAGATATTTATTATTTAATTTTTGTTATTATTTTACATATTATAATTATTTATAAATTTCAAACTAAAATTATATGTACCTAATAGTGATTTGGTGAAAAAAAAACATTGTAAAATTCTATTTCACCAATTGATATGATATTGTATGCTAATGTTACATAATTTGGATGAAATTATTATTTTTACAATGCAATTTTTTCCAGTTGTAGTTTTTTTTTTTTTTTTAATAAAAAGGCTGTTGTACATAGAACACAGACATTGATAATTTTGACTATGATGAACGGAAATTTATTATACTATTATTCAATTTACTAAAAATTATTTATTTTGATATTATCTGCGTTTATGTAGAACCAAGTTATTGATATAATATTTTATAGCTATTTTTTTTTTTTTGTGTCATATATATTTTTTCAGATGTTTTTGCTAACAAAATCACGGTGACAAGTTTATTTATGTGAGCATAAATTTTAAAGGGTAAGACAGGTCGCTTTTTTTGTAACGGTTAGTCATACTCAACGGATTTCCGTTAAATACTGGTCATTTGGGACGTAAAGCAAACATTGATTTCTCGAAGCGATCTTTATACTTTCATTGTTCCATGTTTTGTATTTGAACTTTTTCTTCTTGATTTTGTGATATTTTTCAAAGTAATATTTTAATAGTATTATTACTATAACTATTTATATTATAGGAATAAATATTAGAGTTAAATTTCAATTTTGTGTGTCAACATATAATTTTAATAGAATAATATTTAATTTAATACAATATATTACATTTTCCTCTATTTAAATGCCATATATTTTTTTCTATTACTTATCTCTTCGAGTTTCCATAAATATAAATTGAAATATAATTATGTTAATTAAAACATTTAGGTATATAAATACCTAACACGATAAAATAAGTCATAATACAATAAAATCATGATTAATAATTAATAACTGTTAATGAAAAAAATTATGATGAATGAGGTGTTTATAGAATATAAGCTTATATTTAATTATGTTTCAAAGCAGTGAAATTGTGTAATATGATTTTCAATAGTTTACGATAGGCGATAGTGTTATAATATATAGAATCACAAAATGAAATTATAATCATTTTTTTTTTATCGATTTTTCAATTGAATTATGGTATATATATATATATGTGTGTGTGTTTTAGAAAAATACAGCTTCATTCTGTTATATACGAACTGTAAAGAAATAAATATTCAATTTTAAATGAAATGATGTGCATATTATATAAAACAAATATAGATCATTACACCATAACACCTTGTACATAATCGTGCTCGAGTGTGTCAAAGCGTGTCGTGTTTCAAAGAGAAAAAAATTTGTAATTTTGGAATTATTTTCTAGACGAAAATAAGTTCATTTAATACGAAATATTTAATATAATCGCTATTTTCGTTGCGAAAACGTTCGTTTTATTGATTCATTATTTGGTGTAAGTTAAAATAGGCAGTGGTGTACACAGCAAAACGTGTTGAAAAGCCAAAGAAAAACATGTGTTTATCTTCTATACCTCATGATCTATGAGCGATACAATTGTATCTTTTGGGATATTCGACAAAGAAATCGAGGACCTTCTTGACGAGTTTTGAGCTCTACACTTATGGCAAACGTTACTCATTACTCTAACATGATGGGCCCATCTCTCTCTGTAATGAGCCATTTCTTCGTCTACCTCCTGTTGACCTTGCTAAATTACACGGCAACGACATCATAGGTTGTTTGATAATAATTATTGCTATTTATATAAAACGATATTATCTTACCTCTTTTTTCGATTTCAACTCTTCAGAATTGAAGCTATTCAATAACAAAGCTAAAAACAAGTTGAGCACCATGAAGTTACCCATGACCAGAGCGGGCAAAAATATAGCGAAGCATATGCCAAAACCCTACGAAAAGTAATTAAGATTTATTCACACTTTTTTTTTACAATATACTTCGAAATAAATAATCCCCAGAGAATCTAAAGTATAATGATTAATAACTTAACATTACCGTCTATATTGATTATTATTTCGTTTTTTTTTTCTACATTGATATGAGTAAAATAATGTACATTTTAAAACTCATATTAAACTGTAATAAACGACGACATTATTTCTCCGGGGGATTTTAATCAAGTTTGATACCATACCTCTTTTTCCTCTGCTTTCATACAGTCCCACAATGGTTCAATCCATTCACCACATAGAATTCGAAAGATCATCATGAATGAATGAAAAAAATCTGAAAAATTCCATCTAAAGAAAGAAAAACGATTTATAAATAATTATTTTAGTACGCCGTATTTAAATAAAGATGTGTAAGGCCGCGATAAAAATGACTAATAATTAAAATAATAATCTTATAAGTTATTAAGTACCTTAATCGTATTTTAAATTATTTACTCCCTTAATGTTATACTATTAATATTAAGGTATTTTTAATTTTTGTAATTATTCGTATTTATATTTTAATTTATCTCGACTAACCAGGACGGGTATTATATTAAGCAGTAATAAAAATAAAGTTAAAAATTTAAAAACGGTAATCTCAACGCACGAAAGTTTATCGTGTTAATATAGAATAGGTATTATCATGATTGACAAAGAATGTCTGGAGAGATAGGGAAACGACTGAAGCAAATATCTCGCCTTCCGTGACTTTTACCAATTCACTGACAACTTTGACAAGTGATGTCAATCACATACACTTTACAGTCTCATTTAATATTCTAGCAGAATTCTAAGCGCGTCGGTATTGTATATTATATTTAAAATAACCACTTTAAATATCACGGTCATCACAATTAGTTGCAAATATTCAGCAAGACTGATTGTTAAAAAAATATTGGAAAAAGGCAATGATATGTTTTAGTAATCTAGTGACAACGATATAATTATAAACATCAAATAAACTCCAGAGTTTATTAAGTTATGACGATGATTTTCATAATTAAAAAAATAAATATTTTATTGGCTTTTCACCATACTTAATTGTAATATATCTACTCTTACATTAGAGACTATATATATATATATATATATATATATAGGAATACCCATATTAATTGTGCAAAATATGTATATTTAATACATTTTGAATATACTATACAAATATGTACCTGTACTGTAATATTTATTACCTTGGCACAGGGTCAGGATCAAATTTTTCTGGCATGTATTCTTTTGAGAATAGCTGCATGCCGATCACGGCGAAAATGTATATGATGATGATGAGCACGAACGTTAGGTTACCGAGTGCTCCGATTGTCGATATAATAATGCTCAAAAGTACTTTCATGGTGGTCCACGATTGAGCCAATTTCAAAACGCGAAGCTAATCGAAAAAAAAAAAATAAAAACAAACGAAAGTACAATCAATTAAAATGTGTATTAATGCGTATAATGTGTAAAACGACCGTAAAACGATCAAGTCGCCAACGTTGCAGCGGCCGTGCCTCATTTCACTTCGCTTAGACAAAAGTTAATGTCCCGTACCGTTGGAAAATTCCCAAGTATATTATAGTATTACTTCCCGCTGGTTGCAGTGTTTAAATCCGCATAAAACAACAGACTCGCACAGACTTGTGCTTGAATAATATACTGTATCGAAGCTCCGAATTCAGTACAACACGTGTTCTTAGTTTTCGTTGAATGTCAATTTTAAATATGGACCAATTCGTGAACAAGTCCATAAGAACGTAATTTGAACACGAAGCGTCGTATGAACTAGTTTATTGTTTCCAGATAAACTTGTTTCGTAGAAGTTTGTTAGTAAACGGTCTCAATCAAGTGCAATATCAATAAATGTCGTTCATCAATTTTCACTAAAGAAACAATTACTTTTCATTTTTTAATTGACTTCACCTCTAAGGCTCTGACCGATGTAAAAATCGTTTGAAAAAATAAACGTTAGTATTTAATATGTTTTAATGGGTAGGTTGTTTTCCTAATATAAAAATTATACGAAGCAAAATAAAATACTGGATTAAAATTCGAGTTATTCGAAAATATGAGCCGAAAAAAATTGACTCAAATAAAAAATAAATAAAACGAAGTAATTCATGTTTTGTTTTTAACTTGAATCACTTCAACTTTTGCATTCCAATGTGTCTTAGTTTTCTGTAAAAATATTGTATTATGGGAAAATATATTAATTCAGGCAATGAATATACGGTTATAATTGTTACAAATCATCCTCTGTGTAGAACAAGGGATTGCCACTATTTAGTATTGAAGAGGTGTCTGAAGTCAAAAATAATTTATAAAAAAAAATCGATAATTAAAAAATGATTAAGAATTAATGTCATCGTCACAGTTGTTTGTATTATCAATTATTATCTTGTAGTAAGTATAGAAGTACGACGATGAAATTTCAGTGTCAAGCTCAAAACGGAGTGTCGATATTATAGGTACGTCCATACTGATTGTGAATTAAACTAAAAATTCGTTACTTTAAACCAGGTATATTACGTCGGTGCATTTATAGTGTTGCTGATTTATGTTTTTTGATGCCAATTTATTACACCGGATTAGTAAGATGTTCGGAAAATCCAAGACAAAGAATAAAGTAAATACAAAACCGTGTAACGAAAACATATCATCGGTCAATTCGGTAAATGGAAACAAATAATACGTTATTCGACGGATGACGACGAATTATTTATAGAAAATAACAAATTTTTATTGTGATGAATGGAAGGGTTCAAGGGGGAATGTATATCGGGTGCGAAAAATGTAAACCGGTACTAACGATTTTTTTTACACCGGTTTAACGCACGAATTTCTCTTAAAACGCGCTCACCATGTGACGTACAGTCGTCAATACAATGAATAATACACGTCAACATCACTGAAACGAGGATGTTATATACGTATAGCATACGACTTACTGTAATTATGTTGCCAATTATTATCCATACGTCCATACTGATTGTGAATTAAACTAAAAATTCGTTACTTTAAACCGGGTGTATTACGTCGGTGCATTTATAGTGTTGCTGATTTATGTATTTTGATACCGATTTATTATACCAGATTAGTAATATATTCGGAAAATCCAAGACAACGAATAAAGTGAATACAAAACCGTGTAACGAAAACATATCGGTTAATTCGGTAAATGGAAACGAGTAATAATACGTTATTCGACGGACGACGACGAATTATTTATAGAAAATAACAAATTTTTATTGTGATGAATGGAAGGGTTCGAGGGGGAATGCATATCGGGTGCGAAAAATGTAAACCGATACTAACGATTTTTTTTACACCGGTTTATAAAACAGATTTCTTAAATTTACGCACCAGTGCATTTTTAGTGGGAATTCTTACACCGGTTTAACGCACGAATTTCTCTTAAAACACGCGCATAATGTGACGTAAAGTCGTCAATAAAATGAATAATACACGTCAACATCACTGAAACGAGGATATTATATACGTATAGCAAACGACTTACCGTAATTATGTTGCCAATTATTATCTTGTAGTAAGTACCTATACAAGTGTGACGATGAAATTTCAGTGTGACGATCAAAACGGAGTGTCGATATTATAGGTACGTCCATACTGATTGCGAATTAAACTAAAAATTCGTTACTTTAAACCGGATGTATTACGTCGGTGCATTTATAGTGTTGCTGATATTTATGTTTTTTGATACCGATTTATTACACCGGATTAGTAAGATGTTCGTTGTGATATTCGGAAAATTCAAGATAACGAATAAACTACATACAAAAATTGTGTGACGAAAACATATCATCGGTCAATTCGGTAAATGGAAACGAATATATAATACGTTATTCGACGGACGACGACGTCGTATAATTATTTAGAGAAAATGAGAAATTTTTATTGTGACGAATGGAAGGGTTCGAGGGGGAATGCATATCGGGTGCGAAAAATGTAAACCGGTACTAACGATTTTTTTTTCACAGCCGTTGTAACGCACGAATTGTACGTGACGTACAGTCGTCAATGCAATGAATGATACACGTCAACATGACTGAGACTGAAACTGATTTTGAATTGTATAATAGGTACGCGCAGCCAACGACTTACTGTAATATTAGAGGGCTAACACGGAGCGATATGATATAACGGGCGAATGTTTAATGGTTTTTAACCTGCCCGTCCGCCCGTTTCGGTCGGACATATTTCAACCCGGCACTTTACATAATATAACGGGCGGGTGGCTTATGTCTTATATAGCTATTCGGAAAACATGGATGCAGTTTATTATACCCTTGCCGCGCGCATCTTCGCCACCGCGCGTTTCTCCTAAAAACCCAACAGTAATACCACTATACACATATACAGCTTCGAGCACGATTTACAGGCTGCCAGACGCATTCTCATGACATAACTCACGAAGGCATCACTTACACAACACGAGGAATATACCGAACCACGTTGCGGTTTAATGCTATGTACGAGACGGTCAATTATATATATGTATACAATTTCAAGTGACAAAAGACCACGAGGAATGTATTTAAAACCAAACATTTTCAATACGTCATAATATTATATAGGTATATGTATCATAATACCGTTGGTGTACACAGGAATTCTCAATGGCGCGCGGGGGGGGGGGAGGAGATAAATATATTAATTTTTTTAAACTGATCTTTATATTATTTATAATCTCGTAAAGAAAAATTTGGAAAAATCCATTTTTAAAAGTTTTCATCCCGTAAACATGGTAATAAAATGAGTACATAATAATTATTGGTAAGGCGATTCAAGTCTGCATAACGATCCTAAAATTAGCAATTATATATTTCAAAATCTATATTGGTTTTGAAAAGCATACAATTTTTTGAAATTTTTTTGTATTACTAAAATACATTACGTAGTTGTTGAAAATTTAGGACAATTATTTTCGAAATCACAGAGAAGTATCCATAATCGTTTTTGACGAATTTACGTATTTATGCAGTTTTCGGTAGTATTCTCTGACGCATTAAAAGACGATACGAGAAAATTCACTCCATAAATTACTTCTTTAAAATACCAAATAGACGCAATTTACTCCAGGAAAGTTAGAACACTTCTTCTTGTAGATATTTTTTATTAAAGATAAAAAAAAAACTCATCATTGTAAAATCAATACATTCCACGCTATGACCAGAATCTAATGAATCAGTTCACCATTTAACACTAACTCATCAATTTAAAATAAAATATGTAAAAATGATTAAACACTTTATTTGTAATTTAAAATATTATATCATTTTTTTTTTTTAATAATTCCAAACGTTTAACAGTCTCTTATTGTTACGAAATGAAAATCATTAAGAAAAAATAACTAGGAAGTAGAAAATTGACATCAAAATACACATTGAACATTCATATTATCCTCATAACTGTAAATTCTTGGTTTAATTTCAATCATGCATTAATTCTAGTATCTAAGTTAGTTAGATAAAAGTTGGCATATTAAGTATAATTGCTCCGAATTTATGTCACGGTTATCATCAAAAGAAAATATAATTGATAATAAATATTTTTTTTACAAGAACTATACCTACCTAATATAATTAGGTACAAAATATAAAAAAAATGACTGTCAAGAGGTACTATCTCCCATATCTTCCCCATGTATATGCCACTGTATACCTCAGCCCCTATTTTAGAAAACAATTCGTATTGCATACGAACGGAACTAAGATTTTTGAAATAGATAAATAATTCAATTTCAAAACCATAAATAATCAAAAAAAAAGAAAAAGAAAAAAAATCATGAATTTAATATTTAGTTATATAAATATAGTTTACATATAATAAATATTCGATTATCACTACACACTTTTTTAATTTGTACTGCACAATTGCATTTTCTTCCTGCACACTGAAATAGGGGCTGACATACCTACAATTCCATATTGTTCACTATACGAGTATTTTAATATATACACATTTTTCAAATATTTAACTACATATAATCACAATGGGTATTATATTATACGAAGGGTATAGGTACACAAAGTGCATACAAAATCACAAACAAAGCTTTTTTCCTATATTTCATGTGGATGGTAAAAATGTCATTTTAATTACAATTCAGTATAATACATCTGTACTTGTGTGTCAACTGAAATCAATACTTTTTAATGTTTAAATTCGATTAAAAGCGCCCATATAAATTATTTTTTTGTCAGTAATGTTTGTCGCGTAATTAAAAAAAAAAAAAAAACAAACAAGAAAAAAATAAAAAAAAAACAAACAAGAAAAAAATTAAAAAAAAACGGTTAAGTTACTCTGACATAACGGTGTTATTATGATATATATGTGTGTTCGTGAAGCTACTCTGTGTTTATTTTTTTCATGGATTTACAAGTCTGTAGATTATATGTATATATATATATATATATATACATAAAATAATTAATAATCCTGTAGCAAATAAGGGAAACTTTTTTTTTGCCGTTTGTGATACAAAACACGTCTGATGAACTTTTATTAAATGTCAGTTTAAAAAAAAATTCTCTGGAAAAACGAATTAATTATTTAAAGTATGAACAACTATGGTTATGTGAAAATATAATGAAATGTAGCTTTATGCAATTTCAAAATTTATCAACGAGCAAATCCATAATTTATCACGTGCAAGGTTAAATGAATTGTTTTGGAAAACTCCGCACAAATCAATAGCAATATTATCATTATATCTGAAAAATATAAATGTATGGTTTCTTACCAGTCTCAGACACCGGAGAACCGATAAACCGTCGATCATTTCGAACGATAAATCTAACAAGCTTGCCGTCACGATGATCATGTCAAATATGTTCCAGCCACAATTGAAGAATTCGTTACTCAGAGCGATCACTTTGAATAGACATTCTACGGTGAATATAGTCGTGAAAACCTGAAAAGATAAAATATTTGGCACAGTTTATACCGAACGTCAGCATAAAAGAGAACTCGAAATCGACTGCTGATTGGGTTGTTTTCCATGTACAAATCAGGGACAAATTTGATAAAAGTATACAAAGGAAATTATAGTTTAAATGAATGATACGAACGAGTGTAAAAAAAAAAAAAACAAAAAAAATGAATAATGTTTATATTTTAATAATTGATTTATAATGATTAAAATCATTAAAACATATTATATTATATTATATTGCCTAATTTGTGAAATTAAAAAAATGTAGTAGGTACAGGTACTAAAAACTCCACTGTCATTCAAATAGATTTTATTCCTACCATATTTTAAATAAATTACAGGTTAAAAATTATTTTCATGCCGTTGAAATTTTTTATGAATAAAATTACTATAATCTTTTAATCTTTACATTATATATTATATATATTATTTTTACTTGTTTATATATGTATATGGAGTATTTTCTATGATTTATTTTCCCCTCGTTAAAAATACAAAAATGTAATTAAAATCAAATCGTCTGGCCTCCGTTTTATGGCAACCACACTACTATTCCCCCTGTTAGTAGATTATATTTACAAAAACAACAAAAATAAATATTAATATTAATAACGATTATTAATTTAGATTTTGTAAAAATAAAAAAACCATGTCTTTTGGATATATCTAGATTAGAAGCCTGAATTTGAACATTGAACAAAGTTATAAAGAATACTGTTAAAATTTATTTGAAAAAGTAAACAAAAAATACTCAAATATTTATTTAGCCGATATACTTCAGTAAATACTGAAATATATAATAAAAAAACATTTGAAATAATTTATTTTAAACATATTTAAAAATTTAAATACTTAAATGATTATTTGATTATTATATATAAATTGTATAAAAACATATGCTCAAAATATGGGCATGGCTGTACCGGGTAACATGTGTAACGGATTATCGATGATTATCGATCACTGTGATCGTAGTGCATATTTTTAAAATGGAAAAATAAAACCAAAATAAATAGGACCATATTTTAAAATGGAAATATAAAAACCAAAATAAATAGGACCATACCTAGTAAAATATATTTTTATAGTAATAATATAGTAATATAATAATTATTGTTCCATTGATTCCGATATATATGTATCCGAAAATTCTGATAATGACGAATAGGGGAGAATAATCGATAAGTACAGATATTGTAAACTTATTTAAAATCTTTAAAAGAAAAAAATGTATTTGTGGTATATGAAAACATTCTTGATGTGCCAATTTGCTTAAAGTAAAACGGAAGTGGACACGAAAAAGTTAAAATGACTTGTACAGTTGATCTTATGGAAAATTTCATGTTTTTCAACTTTACTTTTGTACATTTTAGTTGTAAGTTTAACGAATTACGAACTACGGGTTGTAAGCAAAAGTGGCGTGGAGAGTAGAGTGCGGTATGTCACCTTTCTGAGGGATACGCTACATAACTTTTCGTATGTTCAAAAGTGAAGTATAAATTAAACGTTTAGCAAAATTCAATTTTCGGGGCACTTGTTCTCAACTTTGCACCGATGTTTTTGATAATTACATTTAGCTGGACTAAATCTGTTTCAGTAAAATAAAATATGAATTTATATGAAAATAGAATTATATAGCTTAATTAAAAAAAAAATAAGTTTATCAATCGCATTTAAAATTAATTTATATATATATATATTTCAAAACTTTATGTATCTGATCGATATAATATACGTTTAATGAATCCTTGAGCTATTTCTACTTATAGTTATAGTTATATACTTACTCGTAATTTTTATAGAGCTATTTTTTTCTGAACATCTAGAATGAAAGGTCGAAAATTATTCTAAAACATTTTAAAATGTCCAAAAAACATTGAAAATATCCTAAAACTTCGAAAACCACGAAAAATACAAAAATTTCATTCTTAGAATAATATATAAAAAACAAACAATCGAATCCCGTTGTTAAAACAGTATACCCGTACAATGTATCCCAAACGCCACTTACGAGTAATATAAAATATAAATTATGTATAATAATTATTATAGCACAGAGTGTACATGTTACCTATATGGTCATGGATGTATTTAAATTCAAACATTGAAAAATTAATAAAAAAAAAAATTGTACAGGAATTTATAAAATTCATTTTTCAGAAGTATTTTGAATTTCGTTTCGAACGAATAAAAGCACGGTACGTGTTGTTACTCGTTAAACGTAATTTTTACAAGACTGTTGTGAGTACAGAAAACAGAAAATCCGCAATTCACGTACAATGTAAACACACCGTGTAATGTGCATGTAGTATATAAGTGTGTATGTACACCCAAACGAGCGGTGGAGAGTGCTAATAGATGTTACTATAAACGAACACGATTAAAAACATTGTACGTTACGCACTCGATAATAAACGTTAATTTTTTAAAAATTTTTTTTTTTTTTTTTTTATCAATATTATTGTGGCTTGTCGGACGTAAGTTTTTGTGCCGGATAGATAGAAAATATTGATTTATCTACCTTGTTGCCGACGTCTAAAACGTTTCGCACATTTTCCGACATCCCGTGGTGTTCGATAGCCAACACTATTGTATTGCATATGATACAGGCCATGATAAACAGTTCGAACAACGGATCTCTGACCACTTTGTGCAGACAATTTTGCACTTTCAACCACGTCTGGTAATCGATGCAATTTCGGTGGCAATTCGAACAGTTTCGATCGACCAGATCGTCTGTGAACAATAAACGAAAAACCCGTCTATTATTATATTTCCAATGCAAACATTATTTAACTATACATAGAATAATATATGTACGGAGTATTCAACCGGTGTTCAACTGATAATATTACAATATAGAACAGGTATATAAACATTTAATCCCAATGCGGTGTCTGAAATTCACGAATTCGTGAAGGGCCTATAGGTTCCAGGGTAAGAATAGGTTTATATATATTTTTTAAATTTCTCATATTTCATACGTATCGACACATAATTATTTATATTTTAATTTTAATGCCATAAAATTATCTTTCTTTTTTTCAAGTCGCTTAAATTTCAAAAGAGAAACGGAGGTGCAGTTTTGAATACTGTCGAACATCGTCACCTTCTCCACGCGTATACCTACTTAATTACATTTATGTAGATTTATTTTTAATGAAAATTGGTTTTTTTTTATATTTAAAAATGTAATAGTATATATCTAATTTAAAACTTTATTAAGAGGTATTTTTTTTTTTTTTTTATATAAAATAACTAAATAATAAATTATAAACTACAGAATAACAACTGAACTAACTCGGAACACATTAAAAAAAGAATAGACGGAATTTTGTATTTTGGAACATAATGATTATAATAAATCTAAATGTACCTGAAAGCACTTGTTTTTATGATTTAATAAATAATGAAACAAGTATATTTGTAAAATAATTAAGAATAACTTTTTAAAACCAACCAACTTCAATAGATTACCAAACATTTGTCTGCATGTTATCATAAAATCATCAATAATTCTAATTTCGATGCCATAATCAACTGTGTGTATAACTTTGATCGCTAAAATTTATATTACCATTAATAGGTATCTGCAGAGGGTAATATGGTGGTAGTTTTTCTCTTCATCGGTTTTCTCTAATTATATCTTTGTGATGTTTTGTCCGAAATCCTAAAAAATTCCTAATAAATTTTTGCGGTTATCTTTGATTAATTAATCTATGGTTTATATACAACGATCCAAGCACAATAAACAAAAAAAAAAAAATATATGTTCCATGTTTAAGATAATACTATGGAACATCACATATTTATGGATACGATTAGAATTATTACATAATGAAGGTAGCATTGTGTATATTATTTTGTTGTTGCATAACAATTTTACGTCACAATTTTATAGTCAATATTAACGAGGGTTCTCTTTTTTTATACCTAATATTAAAATTTATATTTCATACAAATATTCAACACCTATGGAAATTACTATCTTGTTATTAGAATTCAATAACCGATACCAACTGAATAATATTGATGGAATTATCAAAATCGTCTGTGAATGTTATACGTAATGATATATTTTCTACAAAAATGTGTTGATCCAGAATATTGAACATATATAGTTAATTAAATATCGATCAAGGGTTTTAGCTGAAAATTATAATTGTTCAGTTAAATTTTAGATTAAATAGAATTTTGAAATATCCAATTTCGAAAACAATTTCGAATTAGGTACCTATTTGACCCAGTGCCGACGGAAAGGGAGACAGCAAATTGGGCACGTTCTCAGGACCTTGCAAAATATTTCAGTAATATATTTTGCATGCGAATGGTGAAAGACTCTTTTTTTTGGCTGGATTTATCTTTTTGAAAGCAGAGCCTCGGAAAATCTAGCGCCATGATTGGACCACATAAATAACTAATAGGACTTTGAGCGTAATAATATTTGTCTTTATTATTAAAAATAAGTACCTATTTAATAAAATGATTTCATAAGACAAGAAGGAGACTTTTTTATTATTTTATTGAATATTTAAACATTTAATCTTTGTTAAATTGAGATTTTTGTTTTATGTTTACTATTATTTTTCAAACACAAAGCTTAAACTTCAACAATGTGATTTTTAATAAAAAAAAAAAAAAAATAAGAAAAATCAAGGAAAGCAGGCATTTACTTATAAAAAATTAAATAAACTATATGAATATTATGTTTAAAAAATAATAATAACACAAACAGTAAAATAATTATGTGTATTCTTTTAGATTCTGAGCGAAACGAGGAATGTACTGGTTTTACGATGATGTGTTTTTTATTATATATTATTTTTTCATGCCTCTACCCAAAAATTTTATAAGAAGAAGTGCTCCAACCATTACTACTAGTACTATATTCTGGTAGTAAATTGCATCTAGTTGGTATTTTAAAGATGTCATTTTTGGATTTTTTTTTTTTTTAATTTTTTCGATAAACACGTAAGAAAAAACTATCAAAAAATTTGCATAAAAATCGGTAAACACAATTGTGTTAAAATTCTTCATAACTACAATAATATTGATGCTAGTGGTTAGAAATTTTCACCGCAAACGTATATACATAAAATATTAATACCAAAAAATGTTCGAAATTTTTACCCATTCTTGGGCTATTTATAGCAATATGCAAATTTGAGACATTAAATTTATTTATAATAGGCTTAATTTTAGTTATTGAAAATTTAATACAGAGTTAAAAGTACGTTATTCTAGCCGCATACAAAAAAATTTAAAAATCGGTACGTAAAATAATTTTTAATACCCATTTAAGTATTTCAACATTTGGGTATGAAATGTGTTTAAATTTTGGAATAATAGGTAATAAATCTATAAACTTGAAATTTTTACCATAAACTTATGTTAGTATATTATGAAAGCAAAAATTATTATTATGAAAACTTTTTGGTTTTAATGTTATCTCAAATTAAAATTGAACGATTTAATCATGTTTGCATTATTAAAAGATTAATTTTTTTTATATTTTCAACAGTGTTATGTAATCTAGTAGCAGCCAACGGTGTTCTTATGCGCGAGGTCCTAGGTTCGAATCTCTTCGTATTCTAATAATTTTTAACACTTTTTTCAACTTTTTTTGTTCATTATATTATATATTATCATAGTATAAGTATGAGCTTCAGTAATTGTCAAGTATATCCACCGAAGCTTCGCTCAGAATCGTTTTTTTTTTAGAAAGAAGTGATTTATCATTGCTTTTAAATTCAATATATCATCATTATCCTAACCAACATGCGAAGTGCTTCCTGGTTTTTTTTTTTCAGTTTTAAATTTCAAATTGTTTTAAAAATCGCTCAGCTTACTGACTGTAATTTGTATTATACTAATAAATGTATAGATAAGTTATATTAAATTTAATATAATATTAGCGTAATTTTCGTGTTTAAAAAAAAAATATAATGATATTTTGGTATTACTAAATAAATGTCATGGAATTATATGATAAATAAACAATTTTCGTGAACAGAAATTCAATGATTTTTTATTGTTTATTGTTTAAAACATAAACCGACGTTTTTATAAACATTAATTTTATTGCTTTTACTTATAGGTACTGTGTAGCATTTAACATTATAATGTGTAAATATCGAAATATAATAAAATTCTATAAATTGTATTCCGGTTATATAGGTGTCTGATTTTTGTCACAGTGTCTGGCTGTATTTTAAATAATTTCTTACGTTCAAAAATAATTCGTAGAGTTTTGAGTTAGTTAGAAAAATTGACTAGGTATTTAAATTGTGTATAACATTAAATAATATTGTTAATATAATGTAAAATTAGAATATTATACGAAATGCATTACACAAAAGTAATTCCTTTTGATCGAGTGAAATTTAGCAAATGTACACGAGTCGACGGTGTGTGCTAACATATTATATAGGTTAAGTAAGCATTTGTATGAAATGACCTTTAGATTTCACTTGGCGATAATAGATAATAGCGAACAGTCACGTATATTTATTCTAAAAACTGTTATTATAAATAAGTACGTATACGTATTTGCTCGCGTTTACCAAATATAATTATTTTACGTGAAATATCTTTAGATTTGGAAATTAGACGTTGGCGGTTTTACTAAAATGCCAGAGCAACTACTTTTGAAAGGACTTCTCAGTTTTTTGCACCCGATTTTTAAAGAATTCTGTATAATGCAAAGAAGTTTTAAGAAAAATGAAATTCTATCAATTAAAGAATGTTAATTTAAAAGTACATAAATAGTGTGTGACCCCCTATCAAAATAATATTTTATCGTTGTATTGTTTTATGTATTTACTTACATCTTTTTTTTTTCAATACTATTTTTGTATTATTCTATTTTCATTAACTTAGAATATTGAAGAAAGATAAAACAAAAATAAAATATAAAGAAAAAATATTATCTAACATTCTTTGTAGCTAATTTTTGATATTATGTGCCATTTTTATACATTATATGAGTGGTCGAAAAAAACGATCTTTTTAATTATTTAAAAACCTTTAAATCTTAAAGAGATGAATGTATCATATTTTATTTTTGTATTGTATTTTTTAAATGTTTATAAGTTGATAAAATGAGAAATGCTAATGTGAGTTTTTCATCGTCGAAAATGTTTAGCTTCGAAGTTCTCATAACAAAAGTCTTTTATCCTTTTTTTGTATATTATGAAAAATATTTTATAGTATAAAAATCCGTTCTTCGACGTAATATTTATCAAAACTATTACATTTATTTTACAATTACATGCGCCAAGGGAAACGACCAGACTCAAAATGGGCCCCACTTTTGGTTGCACTTTTGTAATATGTTAAATATTATGATTTCATATATATTATATCACATAATATATAATCATGTATGGGTGTCCCATATAGGATACATTTCAGTAGTGAGGAACAATATTCTGCTAGAATTTTAATCCATTTTTAATCCACAATTTTATTATTATTATTATTATTTTTTTTTTTTTGTATGACATCAATATACATATATACTTTACTACCGGTGTGAGCAAAAATTCATCGTTGGGTAATTGTTAGGACGTGTCTCTCTTCTCTTGACACTAATTGACGCCCATGTAACCACCAGTGTCTTTACGCAGACTTGTAAAGTATTTAAAAATATAAGTGTGTATTTAAGTAAAACGTATTTAAATAGGTGTTTTAGTACGTCGTATTCTTTTAAAGTACCTACTTCAAAAAAAAGTAGTATTCGAGAAGTGTTTAAAATCATTTTTTTGGCACAATTAAACCTATTTTTTAAATAAATAATTGTAATTAATTTCAAGTTATAGCGATGATGATTTTAATATATACCGCAATAACGTACAGAGTTTATTAAAAGTACAACATAACAATATAATTTGATTTTTAGAATTTTAGAATGATCAAAAATGTAATTCTTAACAAGTTAACTGTCTTGAGTATCATGTGTGATACATGGTGTGCTCTACTATAATATTGCCATTTGGCCCAATTTGCCGTGCTCGATTTGAGTATCGAATAACATTCTCACCATTTTATAATAGTTGTCGCCCAAGAATAATTCTGAAGTTACTGTCAGTTGGCCATGTGACAATGTTCATGTGAATAATATTGTGATTTCGTAACATTTTTATTTTTCTTCCATGATATAAAATCGATTTTTGGTAAAATGTTATCAACAGTAGTTGAGTATCACAGATGATACTCGGGCCCCACGCCGTTCAACTATCCGCATTGTCGTCGCATGCGTGTCCCACAGATTATTATCAATTATTAGAATTTTTAAAGACTTATAATTAAGTTCCATGATCAGATGATTTTAATGTCATAATATTCAGGTAAAAATAACGATAATACAGATCGTCGATGCGCAAGGGAATATTGGCAAGTTTATTTGAGAAGTATATTTGATTTTCAGAGCAAGTTTGGAAAGACAAGGTATAAAAGGACGAGGCCGGTATAGCAAAAACTACTATGTTTCTATTATGATACACAAAGCGACATTGGTAAGTTTAATGAAAACGGCAATAGACAGTTAACTCGTTAAAAATATTTGCATTTTTATATTAAATATATATATATATATATATACCAAGTATACGCAAGTCTTAATATTTTTATAATTCATATACATAGTATTTGTATATTTAAATAATATAACACAGATAATAAATAATTACATATTATTATGAAATATAATCGTTTTGAATCGTCGAACGAATGTAAATCGTGCATTTCGTCGCAAATAATGGTCGAGTGAGGCGCAATAATATAATACTATATTATTGTCGTGCGTGTGTATACCGTTAATGGTCTAACAAAGAGATCTTACGGACTATTATTTTCCGAGTTATTATAGTTTTAGAGGCGGTATAGGGTTAATACTATTATTATTAATGTACACATACCAATAACCACCACCTGAGACACGTACTCGGCCTCGCCGTTGCGGCCAAACGGTTTTGTTTTCAGCCCATTACACTTGACCACTTTAATGCTTTTAGATACCGCTAAATCGTTATGATCGTCCGTGGCATTCTGAAAACGATATTTTACATTCATATTTCGTTACTACAATTGGAAAAAAAAAAAATGATAATAAATGTAAAATGTATTATCTATTAAAATTGAAAACTAAAACTTTTCCAATTTAAACACGTTCAATACGTAGGCACTGGAACAGTTGTTTTTACAATGTGAACACTGCAAGCGTACGTCATTTGTTATTTAACCCTGATTACTGCCCACACCTATATTCTGGTACGTTGACGAGAAATTAAATGTTTTATAAGATATCCAGCGGTCGAAGTAACTCATATAACACTACGAAGACACTTTTATCCAAATAGAATGAAATTAAAATAATCGTCGTCAATAAAGTTTGTTAATTAAAAATTGTTTTTTTTTTTTTTTTTATTATAGTAGATAACATAAAATTAGGGTGGTTTAATATTTAAGTACATAATCATATTATTAAAATCAGTTTATGTTTTATTATTTTTTTTTTTTAAACATGCAAATAATACATCTATAAATTATATAACATAATAAAAAAATGTATATATTTGGTAAATAAATAGGTGATCATAATTTATTCGAATAATAATATATTTTTAACGAAAAATTCTCAATTTCAGTCGACACTGCTGGAAGCATCCTTTTCTTTGGTTTCTATAGATTCTATAAGTTATTTTACCTACGTATCTACCATTTATATATTTTGTAAACAATTCGTTCAAACTGCTTCAACTGATCCGGATAATTAAGTTTACTCATTTTATATACTTCAAATAATGACTGATTTGAATAAATAATTAGTGAATCAATTTAAAATATTATAATACTATAGAAGTATTATAGTTTTATGAGAATACGTTTTTTTTTTTTTTTTTTAAATATAAGTAAGTGGAAAGAATTAAAAATGTTAGTGAATAAAAGTCTCCCCCACTTCGACCACTGTTAAGACACATTCTGAATATTGATATAGTGTTTTATATTATTCAGAATGAATATTTTTAGTCGAACGTTAATGTACCTTCAGTATATAAGTTCTTTGACAAATGTATGAAGTAAATAGTAAATCAAACAAAGTATAATGGCCCCGATAATATTAAAGATACAGTAAGAATGTAATTATATTTTAGAAATTGGATAGGCCATACTACTTCGAGTGTGTCACGAAATGGATTTGCTATAATAATATATCGTATTTCATCATATTTTTAAATCGATTAGAATTCGTGCACCGAAAACCATATATTAAACGTAGTCATTTTAGCAGTTTCTCTCGATGATATTTACCGACAAAATTTACAACACTTTTTACGTATGGTAAACTACTATGCGTATTGTTTTATATAATGTGCACAAGGCACAAGTAGAAATATCCGAGAAAAATTTTTCAAAACGAACTATATATATATATATATTATATCATATTATGAAATGCATATAAGGTCAACACTGTAATATAACAGGAGTCATAGGACAATATTATTCTGTAAAATGTGCACATAAACCGTCTCTTCCATAGACTTTTGCGTAAAGCCACACTCATTAATTTCAATATTTTGTCAACCGGAAGTTTTTTTTTAATTACTTCCGATAGTGGTTACCTGCGGTAGCTGATGGTATCCGCATTGTTGAGGCTGCGGTGAGGTGTGATGGGATTGCGATTGCGACGTTGCTTCCCCGTCATCGTGATCGTCCACCACACCTGAGTCGTCCAGTGATGAATCCCTGTTGTTCCCTTCACTGGTGTTCGCACTGCCCTGTCTACTGCTCAATAACCATCGTTCTCTGCCTGAATTAAAATACATTTCATAGTAGATAAAACAATACGTAGCCTATTATATAGTATGAAAAGGTTCTAAGTATTATTATTATTTTTTTTTTTTTCTACATAAATAGCCTCGAAATAAGAAAAACGCACTGTTTTTTTGAAAATGGAGGGTAATTTTGGAACGAGTTACGCAGAAGTAGACGGTTCCATCCGCTAAAAATTCAGTAATTGATCAATTTTATTTGCATTAGTTTTATTAAACAAAAATAACCCACGCGGAAATAAGAAAAGGTTGCATTTATAGTTTTTGAGTTATAAATTAACTCATTCAGTTTAACATTTTAGACTCTGAGCGGATTGAAGTATCTAGTGGTTTTACAATTACGTTTATTTTTATTTTTTCTATAGGTAATACATTTTTTAACCAGAAGGAGTCGTGTAGGAGTTTTGGAAAACGGGGGGGGGGGTTATAGTGAATTGGTTCTAGTTGGTACTTTGAAGAGGTTATTTTTCGATTTACATTTTATAGCAAAGTATTTAACAAAAAACAAATAAAACTGCCAGGGTTGACGATTTTTTTAAAAATTATATTATTATTTTATTACAGTAATGTTTCGCTCAGAATCGTTTTATTGAATGCATTGATTAATCATTATATTCAAATGAATTACATCCACCAAGAGTATCCTGTCCAATAAGTAATATAGGTATATGAATGTATATTAATATATACAATTAATAATTTCAAAATCAGGAGACGAAATATTTTTATATAATATACTGTACGCATGTGATTATATTAAAAATAAATCGTAAAAAAATTATACGCGTTCGAAATATTAAATCGTTTATAATAGATATTATGAATGTAAATGGAAAAAACAAATTAAAATCTGAATATAATTATACGAGAATTTGTTCAAATACCATCAACGTTTTCAATTGTAATTTTATTTACTACCTAGGAAAAATAATAGTTAATGGTTATTTGTATGATATGGTTTATCTTATGGAAATACTTGGTCGTCTTATTTGTATAGTACTAATTTAGTTTTATCAATGTATAAAATGTAAATTGCGTCTAGTACATTAAATTCGTGATTTCTATTCGAAAAGTTTGAAAATGTATTTTAGGTTAAATTAAATTCAAAGCGTGATAACTCATACATTTCGGTATATATGTATATATTTTTTTATCTTGTAGGTGAATTAAATTAAACTTTATATCAGTGAGTTACACGAAAAGTATAGTAGGTATTCGCTTTGATAGTGGTGCAGCGTATGAAGTGTTCAACGTCATTTAATTCATGTTATCTCTATGTTTAATGAGAGGAAAGTAAAATAATTCCGAATTTTCATTTTTAATTTATTTAGGGATCTAAATGTAAAAGCGTTCGAGAACTCAAAGTTTTAAATTAAAACAGAAAATCCAATTTTTCAGATTAAATAACATAAAAGTTTTTTTAAAAAACATATTTATTCGCAACTCGAGTACGACAATAATTTATTAATGTTATTATTACGTTTAAAATACCGTATTCTAGTAACTATTAAATATATTTTTATGCGAAATATGTGAACGTACAAAATGTATAATATCTAATATGATATTTTGTTTATACTGGTTGATCCATATATCTTACATGTTTGTGAATTTTATCTTCCAACTATTGAACGTTGTACCTCTTGTATTGTTATTAAACGTTGAAATTAATAATTATTGTAAAATAATACATAACATAATATATTATATACATATATATGTATACGATTATTGTGTTTATACACATATAAAATAATTAAATTACACAATGGAATATTATAAATTATTATGCACACAAAGCATTATTAAGACAATGCGTTTAATCTCGTTTCTTGTTGAAACATTGTATTTGAAGTATACTCGTATTCTGTTAGTTATACTATAAACGAACGAATAATAACTGTTTTTAATATAATTTTAATCGAGCGATACAAATATTGCACGGTCATATTGTTTTTGAAACGCAATAAATTGTATTAAAGCTGTGCGTTTTTAAGAAATAACAAAAAAGCAATTAAAATCTAATACTATTATAAATTAATCATGTTTTCGAGTTTTTAAAGTAGAATCTTATACTGTCTATGTACTCTGCAGTAACATCTGCATTGTCATATAATGTATAAATCACTATTTGAATCATTTTATAGATACTTTTTGTTTATCGAACATTATTTTACCTTTGAAATGACCATATACAAAGATATTTATTCTTTAGATCTGATGTAGGTTTTCAAAGATTTTTCGATTCTCTTTTATACCTACTTAACTCGGATGATATTCATCATAATAATGCTTTCGATAACGCATTAAATATACATAATAAATATATTTGTATTTTCCAGATAAGCTTCGTTTTAGTGAAAGAAAATTGATTTGTATGCATAAAACGGTTTACTATACGTTTGAAAAGATATTTATTGAATTCCATTAAATATTATGTTTTGTTTAATATTGAATTTAAAGATAATATATGGAGGTTTATTTCATATTTTCCAAAATGTATTCGTATGTCTTATAGTTTTTTTTTTTTTTTTTTTAATTTTATCTAAAACACTTTTTTATATATTATATTAGAGTATTAGACCACTTATTTACGTTAAATATTCTTTATTCTATACAACGATTTTCTCTTGTTTTAAAGATTTATCCGTGATTTTTTTTAAATTCTGAATTTAATCATTTGAACTCGAGAAAACATTCAAGTTCAATTTAAATTAATATAATCATATCTAAAGTAGATTTTCAATCAACGAACAGAAATAACAGGTTACCTATAATTTATACATATAATATTTATCATATAGTTACACTTAAATACCTATATTATATATTTTATTTTAGGATTTTAAATCTGGGATTTATTTAAAAATTTGAGAACGTTGAGTCATCATAATTGTTGTACAATTTTGTTTATAAACATCAATAGCAACTACGTGAATAAAAATGTATACTTATGTATTTTTAATATGGAAATGTGAGGACTATATTATAAAAATTCCGGTCAATAGAGGATAGATGTACTTCGTTCATCGGGTATAATATTGGTGGTGGATATATTGAATTTAATAACAACGACAAAACGTTTCGCTCTGTAGACTGTAATACGATTATTTGAACGGAACTTCGGTATAGTAATGTTTAATATTATTAAAAAAAAATCATTTCTTTTGAGCTTTAAATAGCCAACTAAAAAAAAAAAAAAAATAACAAAAACCAGTTACAATAATAAATATTTATTTGTTATTTTTTTTTTATTTCACCTGCATATCTATTTATAAAATGTTGCCTACTGCACACATCATATAAAGTGTAGTTTTTTTATGTTTAAGGAAAAATTGAAAAATTACCTCTTCAAAGTATCAACTAGAACAAATTTGGTATCACAAAAAGTATTCACTCCTACATGAATCCTTCTAACCCATAAAGTGTAAATGTTACACCCAAAGACCGAATTCGCTTGTTGAGCGATAACATGCTCACAACGACGCGTTATGGCTATTATACATTTCGACTAAACACCAAAAAATGTTTTTATTTCGCGTTTTGAACAAAATAAATAGGTATTAAATAAGTGTTAGAATATTTAAAAAACAATAATGAATACATAATATAATATACAATAAAATAACAATAATACAATAATAAAAATTATGCAATAATATATGACATGTATTATTGTATTATTTACATCCATTATTGTATAATTCATTTAAAAAATTTATATATACTATAGCAAATAAAAAAAACCCATTATATATACTATATAGATAGTCACCATTATCCAACCTTTTTTCTTTTTTTCTAAATGAATAAATTAAATATTAAAATAAAAAATAAAATAAATAAATAAATAAAATAAGCATTTTTATCTATATAGATATAGTGTCAAATAGTTGTAAATACGCAAAATATACGAATACAAATTGAGAAAAAAATAATTTAAAATCATCAGAATGCGTTGTGGATTTCGATAATATACTACAACGCGTTCTAAACATTTTGAAATGCTCAAAACGCGAAATAATAACATTTTTCAGTGTTTGGTCCAACGCGTTGTGATCATATTTTTCGTTCATTGAGCAAATTCGATTTTGGGGTGTTACATATACATATTAAATAAAAAAAATCTAAAAGAGAAATCATATTTATTTTATTTCTGTGTTAAACATTTTACTACATTTAAGTTAAAAACGATTTATAAAAGGAAAATTGATTGTTTTTATGAGTAATAAAGTGTTGGTTAAATTTTAATCATGATTTATGTTTGTGTTAAGGTCAAGTTTAGTAAAAAAAAATACCTATTTCATGCAAATTTATTTAATTACTGTCGGCGTACATTTTTATAATAAACGAATATAAAAATAAGGTTTAAATGAGCAATTAAAAACATTAAACGTTATTTATATTCTAATGTTAAAAAATGAAAACAAAATATACTTTATTACAAAATATAAAGGTTAATATAGTAACCCACATTAAATTAAAGACATTTTTTTCAACGCTTTTACTCTTAATTATGTTATCAATTAAACTAAAAATGTATAATCGTTTATTTTCAATTTACTTTTAATGCTTATCAACAATACATAAATAGATTAATAAAGACAATTTTGACTTCAAACGAATACAATAATGATGATAATAACTATATAGTAATATATACATTTGCACGAATGACAGTTTTTTTTATTATTATTGACTTGATTTATAAAATTATTTTCAAACCACTACCTCCCTCCTCCCTTAAATGAGTTTCAGATGCACTCTTGAGTCTATCGTAATGCACGTGTACGATTACAGATATATATTTAATTATTCCGTATTATTTATATTTGTGATAATTACACATATTATTATTCGATTTGTATATCGTAAACTTTTTTCGGAATTTTCATTATATTATATTTGTCAATGTTATGTATTTAATCAGTTAATATATGAATGAGAGGGGAAATATTACGCCATAAAAGTTATCTCGCACCAAAAATTACACTATTAATAGGGGGTTGTGATAGCCAAGCCGCCTCTAGCTAAATTCACATACATACAATTGATGTCAGTCTATTTATTCTTTTAATATTATTTATAATTATAAAATGAAAACTTTTTCTTTTATTACTACTTATTTTATTACTTCGTGGTCTTTGGCTAATGATCTTGATGTTCTTTTTGATTCCAAACTTTCGTTTCATTTTCATATTAATTATATTCAAAATATAGCTTTAATCTATCTATGTTATGTATAACTGTTAAAGTTTCAATTATCTTTTTACCTTAAAATCCCTTTATATTTCTATTTTAAATTCTCAGTTAAAATATACATAGATAATCTGGAATATCATATTACGATTCAAGCTGTTCAAAATAAAGTTCTTCATTGTAATTGTTTTAAATTCAATATACGTAAAGTGGCCTCCTTATTGTTATAGCTATATTTACTAGATATATTTAAAATTAAAAAACTAATTGATATATATATATATATATATACATATACCTAGGTAAGTAAAATTAATAAATATTATAAAAAAAGAAAATGTGCCCAGAGTATTAAAAAAAATTATAATCGACTACTAGTTTCGACCGTAAGTCATTATCAGGTTACAAATGAATAATGGAAAAACAAAAAAAAAAGAACACAAATACAAATAAATATGAAAATTAATAAACATAATACTTCATTTTTACTAAACACATGATATTTACTAATAAACAATGATATACCTATAGTTGTAACAGATGTTGTGATATTATTATGTTAATTATATTCTAATTTCTTTCTTATTATTAATACATTCTATCATCTATGTATTGTGTTTATTTATTTTCATTTTTTTTTTTTTTTTTGCTTGTAAACAATACGGGATCTTATCATCGGCCAACGGGTCCATCCGTAGATAGTTAAGCTCTAAACCATTATATGCGACACTAGTACTTTTACCGATACTGGTAAAAAACAATGTGTTTCCAGTTTGAGCAATTTTATTTTCAGAAACTTCATTTTCCTTAGGAATATTGTAGTAGGTTTCATATAATTTTCACAATGTAATACTTCTAATCGTGGGACTAAAAGTTTTAATACAGTTTCATTTTCAATTAAAATATTGTTTTAACACATTGCAGACGGCATTATATTTGAAAAATTAAATTTATTCGATATTGATTTTCAATAATTAATTAAAATTAATATTAATTTAATTCGATTACAATAAATTTGATATTTATGAAAGTCTACATAAGAGTAGTCAAGATGTCCAAGTTTGAAATACTCATTTTAACACATGCATATTATATTAAATAGAGTTACAGAAAAACATACGAATAAACCTAGATTAGCGAGGAGGATTAGCTAAACGAGGAATTATCTAGAAAGCAAGACGTTATACTTAGAAGTCATAGTACGAGTATCAATTTGGAGTAGTCATGAGTTAATTTTTATTATTAAAATCAACGTAATATTGCAAAGAAATAAGCCAAAATATACTTTCTAGAAAAATACGCCCAGTGATCTCACACCTATATGTAACTCTGATAATTTGAGAAAAAAAAAACATTTTTTTATTTTAAAATTAATTTAGTCTTTAAGCTTTAATAACATATTTATTATTTATTTTTTCTTAGAAGAAATACGCGGGACATTTAAGTTTTTTTGGGATTCTTACACGGACACGGGATATTTCCTTATTGCGTGCAACGCTCCAGCACCCTAAGTCGGATGTTCACTAATTTTTCAACGATACGACCTGTTTAAAATGAAATTCCAATTTTCGTGACCCGTTTAGACTGGTTCTAGAGACCTCGTGTTTTTTTTGTGATAGCATTTTCCATAAAGATGCGAATATTTTTTCCCGTATTTCAAAAGTGATTACAAGAAATTATTCACCGTTTGGGTGCCACTCTGATGTGTGAGGGGCAAATGACGTGGATATAATACGAGTGTCCACTCACCTTGCGGAGCGACCAGAGCGTACGGCCGTAGCGTATCGGCGGCCACCGCCGTGTATTTGGTGACGGTGGCCGCGCCGACCGCACCGGGCGGCGGTTCCGGTTGCGGCGGCGGCGTGGCCGGCTGCGGGGATGGCGTGACCGGCGGGTCGGGCGACAACGATGCCTTGCGCATCCGGCACGGGGTCGACGAGCGGCTGCCCGCCGAGTCGTCGCCGTCGCCGTCGTCCGCGGACGTGGTCGCGCAGCCGGTCGGACGAGCCGCCGCGGACGCCATTTCCGCGGCGGCCATGTCCGCCTCCGCGGTCGCGCCACCCGCCGTGTCCTCGTCGTGGCCGTTCTGCTGTTCCGACTGCTGGCGTTGTTGCGACGGCGGACGGCGCCTACGCGATTTTTTCCGTTTCCTCGTCACCGACGACAGCAGCACGCCCTTCCGGCCGTCCAGCTTCTTCTTCACCGACCGGTTCTCTCTGTCTTGCAGCTGCTTGACCGGAATGCGACTCGGATCGAAACTGAACGTCGATTCGTCCCGGTAATCCGTCAAGTCTTTTCGTCTCTCCTGCGCGGACAAAAAAAAAAAAAAAACAAGAAAGAAAAAATATCAAATCATCATCACTCGTAAGAAATCACGTTCTTGGCACCCGGAAATAATCATAACGAACGGCGTACACTGCACGGTTATCAGTATAGGAGGTAAGGGTGGATGAAGGGTGATTTTTCGAAAACGATTTTTTTTTTATAATGAAACCATTCCCGAAATATCATTCCGGATGAAATGGTTCGAAAAACCGATGGAATCGGTGCGGGAGGTCACTGTTGGTAAAGAACGTGAAATGTTCGTTATTTTATTTTATTTTTTAATAACGATATAAATACAGTTAGTGGTATATTTACAATTAATATGTGACATTTCAAAGTACAAGCAAATTAAGAAAGTGAACTGTTTAAATATGCATTAAGAACATTGCCTAATAGTAATAGACGAAAAAAAGATCAACGTTATACATATTTACTAAATTTAAAACATCCATTTACATGGGCATTGACGTCATAGTTCGTACACTGGAATGACGCGTACAAAGTATTTGCTTGTCCCTCTACTGCGACTGGGAATAGGAAAATTTTGTTTGCCCAGTAAATTGTGTACAATAAATGTATCTGTTGAGTAATTTGAAAACGAAACGGAGATATAGCCTACAAATGAAACGCGTTTAAAGAACACTGCTCTTGAAAAACGATTTTAAATCGACTCAATTATTTAGATCGAACCTACTGTTGCGCTCAGTGATGAAACTACGGAGTTGTAATAGAACACTGATCGTACCTACTATGAGGCATTTGTTTGAATGCATATATAATGTTCTTTAAATGATAAAGATGGAAGTAAAAAAGTATACATACATTTTTATTCTTGTCAACACGAATTAGTTCAGAGTTGTTTAAATAATAATTATGATGATATCGAGTTCGTATTTTTTTTTTTTTTGACAACATCAATACCTTACGTTTATAGGAATTTAAATATACTTACTTACTGCTTACTATATTATACTTATAGTATACTTACTACTTACTCAAATATTTTCTTTTGCAGGGGTGGCTGAGGAAAATATGAAAGGATATAGTTGATCAGACCCATTAAAATAGGAAGAACAATATGAAACCGTTTAAAAAATACCTATCTCTGGGTTTTCAATGCTAAACAACACATAATTTGCACTGCAAGTTTAATGCTAAGGTCAATTATAATATTAAAAAAAATTTTAAATTAAAATGTACCTAAACATTTTTAATAAAATAATATGATATCGGTTAATATGTCGTTGTATATTTTAAATTTAATATTAATATTTATTTTATCGGAAATTCGTATAATATAATATCTTTAAGAAATTCGAGGAAAGGGATGCAGTCTTCGTGAAAAATATTATTCATTTGGGAAAAATCTAATAAGAATACTATTTTTGGGTACAATATCATACAAACAGTTATAATAATATTATTAGCGCGTGACAGCTATACGTGCCAATAATTATTGTATATAATGTGCTTATATATTATACAAGTGTAATAGTCATAACACTCGAGCTCACAGTTCTACCAATATTGTCATAACTATCATACGACCGTTCATACATCACTAGTATATTATTATAAATTTAAAAATCTTAATTTTGATTTATGTATTTTGAATATTAAACGTGTTTTCGTTTCGTGTCTGACAGTATTGATCGGCTGTAAAATTTAAAACGCAAAACATTGACTATGGTTTTTTTCTCCTATTTTCGAAATCGCATTTTCAGTATTTCAGTTCACAGAGTAGGTATATATTAAAAAGCGGGACAAAGTGAACTCTTCGCGAATATATAAATATCTATGTCATTACTTTAGGTAAAACATGCACGGTCGGATGTGTTACTTAATATTATTTGGTAATAATAATCTAAAGCGATTATTATTATTTAAATTGAATATAAAACGCGAATTCTACAAAATAATTGATTTTATTTGCACAAATACGTATTTCAGAAATGATGTTTCCGTCATCAGCATTCAAAAACGACAGTTGTCGTTATTTTGTAGAATTTGGGTTTTTATATTTTATTTAAATAAATCTACAACTTAGTCAATCCACCAAAAATATTATTTAAATTTTTACTATTTTTTTTTTTTAAACAAATAAAAACAAAAAGTTACTTATTTATATGTATACTTATACTTATATATTTTATATGGGCACCACTTGATTTTGTATAAAAAAATTACCTCATATTTTTTTTTCATTCCACTTTATCTAACAGCATTCCTCGTAAAATGTAAGAATAACTGAATAATATATTTATCGTTAACTGTTAACCATTTGACTATAACAAATAAGTTATATATATTTATGGCATATCTGTTGCTAACAAATTAAATTGTATATCTACCGTATATTATGAAATATCCTATTATTATTTCATAATATTGTAATAAGTCATTTTTTTTTCTCTATAATTACATGTACACCTACGAAATACTCATGTAAACACATTTAATAGTTTATTATATTTAACTGAGTTCTGGATGAGTAGAAGAGGAAAAATGTCATGCTTATTTATTAAATTAAACTCTACATATTTGGGCCGACCAAACGTCTACAAATGACCCCTAGACTAATTTATGTTTGTAACAAATTCGGTCGTCATACAATTTACATTATGTTTTACCACTTTCGGGAAAAATAATCGTTTTCTCGTTAAGAGATTTATTTTTGTACATAAATACCAGAAAATAAATTATTTATTGATGTCATAATATGCGCAGTGAGTATAACGTGGAGAATGCTGTCTATCAAGTGTATAGTACAGCAGTGATTTATGATGAACTGGACAAAACTCAGTGACCTGACAGTTTAGCACGGTAAACGTTAACAGAGTTTAACTAGTATTAAATATGTCGTACGAGTGTTTGCTGAAAACTAATTTGGGTTGACATAATGCACATAACAATGTTCATTAAACTGAATAAACAAATTACAAATTACGAAAAATCTGGAATGGACGTGCTGGAAATAAATAAATTACAAGTAGTAATTATCTAAGGTGTCTAATAATTAATTTAAACTTTTTTTTTTGGGGGGGGGGTTTGTACAAATGAACTTATATTAACGTGAAATATAAAT
>JAIPRL010005400.1:0-32397 GCA_025469235.1 Pemphigus obesinymphae | reverse complement strand
TATAGGTATAAGAGGAAAAAATAAATATTTGTTTGATATTGATAAATAATAATCGCTAAATTAAATTATCAAAACGCATGATTGCGAATTAATTAACAATTATTATTTATCATATCTAAGCCACTTTTATATAAACAATAATTCCTCGCGCCGCAACAAATGTTATGACTTGTATTTACATTATTAAAATTAATTACACATAGTAATTTTCAGGACTTATTCTAAGGATTTTCTCAAATATGCATTTAATATTTATACGAATTTATCCGTGAATGGGAAGAGGGGGAGTTTCCGAGTTCGTATTATCCATCATAATTAAAAATAATTTCTTAAATATCAATAAAAGGTAATTTTAGGTAATTTAATTAAACTAGATTTTAGAATAATAAATTAAGTGGTCAACAACATAAAAATCAACGTACAAGCTAGACTATAAAAATTATTTACCATAAATGTAGACTATATTTTACAATTTTGTAATATTATTAAAAATATACTTACGTTTAATAACAGCAGGTACATCTATCAACCAAAAATTAAATTAGTAAAAGATATAATAAAAATATATAATTATAATATTTTCACACATGTAGTGTATTTAGGACCAGTTAGAAGGGGGTTAAGGGATCGAAACGAACCCTCGCCCTGAAAATAAATCCAGTCGGTACAAAAAAAAGTTGATAACTTTTTTATTCGTTTATTTATATTTTCAAGGAAGTATTTTGTCGATATTTAGTCCGAAAACTATATAGTAGTACTATTATTTTTTATTTCATTTAAACAATTTTTTTAAAGTACTTAATGAAAAATTTTTAATACTTTGTTGGTTGCTTCTTTAAACAAAATAATAAAATGATTTCTCTTTTTTTGGTTAAAACATTGGTTTAAAATTTTAAATTAATAAGCTAATTAATATTAATTTATTAAACAACAAAACAAAAGCTCAACAATTTCTAATCAAAATGAAGTAAATTTCACTAAAAAGTTGTAATCTTGGAATTAAAATTATTTACCACTTGTGTGTTATTACTCGGATTTCCTTTATTAAAATTAATTATATACATAGTAATTTTCATTAACCATACCTTTCTTATTAAGCATATTTAAACGTAGAGCATAGGCGTAACCAAAACCTAAAACATGATAAACAATACTATTAAAAATTAATATATTTACATGTGCATTGTACTTCTACATATAATTGCAAAATCATACGAAATATATTCTGTAGCTACTCATCGAGTAGGTACTTTTATAGATTGTAACACTTACCATTAAATACATAGTTTTCTAAAATTAAGTAAACAACAATGTTATTAATATTATGTATACATTTATAAATATTAAATACATATATGAAAATATTTTACAATATTCAAATTATTTAATAATAATAATTTAATTCTTAATAACAGTAATTACAAAATATAAAGAAGTTAAGAAAGCCCATTCTGTGGGCATTTTAAATGCCCAGTTTCTAAATATGTTTTAAACAATAAACTAAAAATATAATAAAATAAAACGAATAATATACCTATCTCTTCCTAGCAACCAAATCAATACATTTTTAACAATATACTAGTCACTATTGACATACGAACAGACGGAGAGATACATCAGGGATACAAGGTTTTTTAACTTATATAAATCTAAAACTAATTAGATTATACTTAGGGTCTCCCTACACACTTTTCAGTGGGGGCAATTATTCTTCTTGAATAATTAAATAAATGAATAAATATAGAATTTGAGTTATGATGATAAATTTTAATAACTCCTTAAATTTATTTTTGGGAGTGGTGTTGCTGTACCTTCTAGTGGTCTCCCCTGTGAGTAGTGTATTTCAGAATTAACAACGCGAGTTAACAATGTCTACACGAAACGAAACAGCACCGAATCGACAGCCAAATGTCTCACGACCTCCTGGCTGTATCGGAAAAAACAGCCCTTTTAAGGGCTACCCTTTCGACAATCGTAATAATCACGAGACTCAAAAACTAAATAATAAAACAAAAATCAATAAAAATAGCATTTTCAAACCAAACTCAAAATTAAATAAAAACCTCAATTTCAAATCAAATCCAAAACTAAAAAACAAAAGTAATAATACAAATGACGTCCAGGAACAAATAGCTAAAAAATTTTCCCTAAAAAATATAAATATGGCCCAGATAAATGTCGAGGGCCTCACAAAATCAAAAGCTGAAATACTAAGCAACATCTTTAAAGAGATAGACGTACTAACGATACAAGAGACGCACGTCCCTGAAGGGGAAACAAAAAGACTAGCAATATCAGGGTTCCGAATGATTGACTACATTGGACACAATAAGCACGGTCTTGCTACAAACGCAAATTAGCGCCTAAACCAACAAACCATCCAACACTTAGAAGAAAACGAATTCGCAATCGGAATACGCATAGGCGATTTTACTATCTACAACGTCTATAAGCCACCATCATGTAACTGGAACAATGGACCCCTCCCGAGAAGCCAACACCCAGGAATATACAAAGGCGATTTCAATTCCCATAGTTTAGAATAGGGATACTCAAGTGAAGACGACAACGGTGAAAAGTTAGTAAACTGGTCCCATGTTGGCCATAAACATCTAGTATATGATGCCAAGCAAGGAGGCACCTTCGAATCAGGTAGGTGGGTCACAATTACCTCCCCAGACTTGTGCTTTGTCACAAAAGATAACCAGGATCTGCCATTCAAAGTAAATCGCACAGTTTTAAACAAGTTTCCGAAAAGTCAACATCGACCAGTCATAGTAGAAACAGGTGTAATTTTCCCTAGGATAGAAAAACCAGAATTGCCAAGATGGAACCTACGAAAGACTGGCCCAAGTATACAAAATATATAGAAGAAAACGTAAGTCGTATCAATCCAACTCCTGAGAACTACAAAAGATTCATCAAACTAATTAATACCACAGCCTCAAAAGCTATACCTAGAGGACACAGAAAAAATTACATCCCATGTGGGTCACAGGAATGCGAGCTACTTTTTAAAGAATACGAAAAATTTGGAAATGAAGTCACCGCACATAGACTGACGAGTCTCCTAGAAGAAGAAAGACGCAAAACATGGTTAACAGCAATGCAAGAACTCGATTTTACGCATTCAAGCAGAAGAAGCTGGACTCTTCTGAAGAAGCTAGGAGGTGCTCAATCAGTCAAGAAAGAAAAAGGAGTCACTGTAAATGACATTTCAAATATCCTCTTCAAAACATCAAATATCAAACCTAACAAACAAGAAAAGTCACAAGCGAGAACATCTTACGCAAGAGAACTAAAACACTGCGAACTCACAACATCATTTATGGATGATTTCACTGATTCAGAAACAGAGATGGCACTAAAGGTGATCAAGAGCGGTAAAGCAGCAGGTATCGATGGAGTTCTACCAGAATTTCTCAAGTTCCTTGGACCAAAAGGTAGAAATTGGTTAACCAGATTGGCCACAGTTGTAGCAAAAACTAGCATCATCCCAAAACTATGGCGAGTAGTCAAAGTGATAGCCATCCTAAAACATGGCGAACCAGCAAATGAACCAAGTAGTTATAGACCGATTTCACTATTGTCAACCGTATATAAATTTTTTCAGAGACTTTTATTGAATAGATTACAACCAATTTTAGAAAACGTACTACCCATAGAACAGGCGGGATTCAGGAAAAACAGAGCCTGTTGTGATCAAGTTCTAGCACTCACAACATACATTGAGAATGGTTACAAACGCAAGGATAAGTCTGGTACCGTCTTTCTGGACTTATCCTCTGCTTATGATACAGTATGTAAAAGAGACCTGATGTTAAAGCTGGCAAAAATTATAAGATACAAAAGCATGCTTTATCTAATAGAAAGCTTGCTGTCCAACAGGAAATACAATGTTTTTCTAAATGACGCTGCCAGTCGTTACAGATATCTACAAAATGGTCTTCCTCAGGAATCTGTTCTATCACCGATTTTGTGTACACATCAGACATAATTGATACTATCTCAAGAAAATGTATCTATGCTGATGATATTGCGCTAGTAGCCCAAGCAAAGGATCTCTCCAAGGTGGAAGATATATTAAATCAAGACCTTACCAACCTACAACATTATTTCGCCTAATGGCATCTCACTCTCAATCCCAACAAAACAGTGGCCATCGCATTACACCTTAATAATCGAGAAGCACAAAAGGAACTAAAATTAAAGATCGAAGATAACCACATCGCCAATGAAGAATGCCCAAAATATCTGGGAGTGAGAATTGACAGGTCTCTGACCTTTAAAAAACACCTGGAGGACGTAAGAAACAAGCTTAAGTCAAGAAACAACATTATCTCCAAACTTGCAGGCGCGAATTGGGCCAGTAATACTAAGGTATTACGAATATCAGCAATAGCACTAGTGAACAGTACGGCCGAATATTGCGCCCCTGTCTGGGCAAGAAGCGCACATTGCTACAAAGTTGACACGGAACTTAACCGTACCATGCGAATCATCACTGGTACTGTTAGATCCACCCAAGTGCAATGGCTATCAACACTTGCTAATATAGCTCCACCAGACCTACGTAGATTACAATACACAGAAAGATTAATTAAAAAAATAATAAAACACCCTGAGATTCCTCTACATGATGACTTCACTGCATACACCCCAAAAAGATCGAAATCAAGACACCCGATATGGGACCTGGAACCAACAAAAGATACAATGGTAGAAATCTGGAAGACACGATGGAAAAATTCTGGCGTATGGAACGTTTCACTGATAGACAACCCAGAATTGAGAGTACCAGGTTTCGATCTACCGAGGGCACTATGGACAACATTAAACAGAGCAAGAACAGAACAAGGGAAATGTAACTACCTAATGCACAAATGGGGAAAGGTAGAATCACCCCTCTGTGAATGTGGAATGCATCAAACGATACGCCATATCGTTGATAATTGTTTACAAACACATTTTGTTGGAGGCCTGGAGAAATTGCATAAAGCAGAGGACGATGCAGTGAAATGGATGGAGAATCTGAAGTTAAGACTGTAAGAGCTAGCACTTCAAAAGTTACCAATGTTGCCTGTATACCATTAGCTATAATTTTACAAAGTCATAGTACTAGTTTGTTATATAATCTTATAGTTTATAGTTTATTAATATCTTGATCATTCTATTCTATTGTAATTGTACCTTATTTTTATTTTATTTTTTATAATCCGATAATGTCATATGTAAAATAAAAATGTATTGATTATCTATATACTATAAATTGCTTACTGTCCTAAATTTCAGTGACTGCTTTAACTAAATATATTTAAAATGATTTTTAATGGGAAAATTGTTTATGTCAAAGAAATATGAGTCAGTAAGTAATCTATAGTATAAAGATATATAATTATGCCCCAAACAATAATTTATTATTAACTATCGTGAGTATATCAGATTGTAAAATTTTTTCTTTTATATTAACAATTGTATTGTTTTTATAAACATATATTTTATTTATTTAAGTAATCAACGCCTAGACAGGCAATTTTCATATAGTATACATAAAAATTATACAATAAGAAAAATATACATATAATTTGTGATAATGGTATGATAAGGCCTTAGAATTAAATTATAAATGGATGTTAAAATTATTTAAGTTACAAAACATTCTATAGATAGGAATGAGTGGGAATGTGGAATAATTGATGGTTTCTTGTAGGATAAGATGGAATGCAGAATCTATTGGTAGGATTTCTATCTTGACAGAAATAATATCATATCAATAATTGGACATCAAGAAGTATGTGTAAACTAATTTTCTGCTAATTGGTCAAAAACATAAAAATACAGGGTGGTCCAATAGCCATAAGCCTAAAACAAAAGCACTGAAAATTACCAACAGTTATTATAATTTCTTAGCCAGAAACTTTAAATTAACACTAAATATTAATTATAGTATAATATTAAGGTGATAAAATGTTAAAACTTTTTGACCAAATTCCAAGTTTATAAAAAAGAATTGATTCTTTGATATTGTATGTATGTATGTATGTATGTATGTATGTATGTATGTATGTATGTATGTATGTAAACACTTTTTCTGGTAGAAAGAGTAGAGTAAGCATTTGGGTATAGATTTTTCTAGATTGTGTGAAATTCTTTTTTAAAAATCTATATGGAAGTTGAAGTTCATTCATTTATTAACCATATCTAGCAAACTTATCAATGTTCCCTCTTTACTACTTAGATGAAATTCAAACAATTCAAAAAGAAACTTTTTCTCACAAAATTGATAATTTTCCATTACTCTCGAACCACCCAAAGTCAGCAGATGAATTTTTTTTTTTTAAGTAATCTACACGAAAATTACAAAATTATGAGTGATGATGACATATATTTTAAAACTATCTCACTATCTTTCTAACTAGACAAATTTTTATTCAATTTCAATAATTTATTCAAAAATTAACCATAACTATAAAATAAACTATTCAATTTTTGAAAATTACATTCCACAAAAAACTTTTTTAAGTTTTTAAATAATGATTTTAAAGTTTTATTATATTACTGTTCAAACAGTTGCATTAAAAATATTGGTTTTTCTATTGAATTTTTTAATGGTTTTTGTTTTTTAAATAATTGTAACACTTCTGCACCATAATTAAAATCATTTGAATCAAATTGAACTTTTTAAGAAATTCAAAATAGGAATTCAAATTTTATATGATTTTTTTTAAAAATTGTAAATCTAAATTAAAGTATGTTAAGTTTTGGTGTTATTATAATTGATTAATGTCCAAGATATTTACTTTTTTAAAGTTTGTAAAAATTCAAAATGTTTAATTTAACATTTACGATAATATTGTTAAATTTATTTTTAATGATAAAAATAACATTTCTTAAAATGAACTATTTCATAAAGAAAAATGAATCGATTTTGTATGGTAATTTTTAAAAAAACTTTAAACAACCAAAAAAATAAAAATAAATATACAAAATATATTAACCAAAAAATCATTCAAATTTTAAAATTTTTTAATAAATAATACTGTAGTATCTAGAATAAAACTTATGATATTTTAAATGATTCTCCAGTTGATGAATCTTTAGAAGACTAGAGATATAGTCATTTAAGTTTTTAAACATTATGAATATTTTTCTATTCTATAAATATAAAATTAAACGGACTAAAAGTTATATAGTCAGCTATGCGACTTTAAGGTAGGTACACCTATCAAATTTACCTCATAGTTATACAATTATTGCAAACATTATGCAAATATACTAACTATTTATTTATTTTATGATACCATCTATGCATTTTCCCAATTTAGAATTAATACATTTAAATATAAATTGATGAAAACACAAGATCAATATTAAATAACGTATAAAAATAAGTATTTACAAAAAGGAGGAGCGATCAGAATTTTATTATTAAAGTTAAAAGCTGCAATGGACTTATGTTATATTTATGCTTTTATTCGATTTTGTGTATCTGATAATATTTTATTGCCAATAAATGAAAAATCTGATAAAAGTCTAAAAGTTTGAAATATTTATTTTTTAGGTATAATGAATAAAAAAAAAGTAATACTAAACTAAGACAAGTATTAAATATATATTTCTTAATTATTATTATAATCGTTTAATATGGCAACTCTTAAAAATTACGACTAGATGGTAGTTTCATTTAGTTTACTATATAGCCTGAATGCTTGATTGAAATACAGAATCAAAAAAATTCGTAAAGACAGAACTCGAACTGTTTAAGTTAAAATATATGTATATGCACCACCCTAATATGTATGTTAATATACTTATCTGAGGTTATTTATATAAAAGTATTATATGTTAGTATATTAGTATTTAAAGAAGTTATTGTAAATAAAATGTTAATGAACGCGTTTATACAAATTATAAAAGGTTTATTAGAATAATATATAAATTATTTAACTTTATGGTGAATTATTGTGAATTATGCAAGAGTTTCATGTTTTGGAAAATGGAACATCTGAGGTTTTTGTCGTAAACGTCTCATCCTTTTAATTCGTGTTTGAGCCTGGACACATGTATAATTGGAAACAGTTTCTTGATGGCTAAAATAGTTAATACAAAATAATTGAGCATTGTTCAATTTAAAATGTATAGAAGATGTTACAATGTTGGCATGATCAATTTTGCCAATGTTGACAAATATTTTAATTGAAAAACCTACACAATAGTAATTAACAATATTGACATTCATAGGACTCATACTCATTGAATATTTATTTATATAAACTAATAAAATGTGGGGAAAAGTTTGAACCCATATTTCATGTAAATTTAAAACAAAACCAGTTTTAATTATTTTTCACTTTGAATAAATGTTGGATGAAATGGTTCAAGAATCCTGAAAAAACGAATATTGTATTGTAATAAAATACATTGAAAAAATTTCATGAAAAGAATATGTTAATTGAAAATTATGGGCATCAAAATAAGCAAAAAAATCTATCCATATAATAGGGGGTAAGGTATAAGCACCTTACGTACCTAAATGTAAGGTAACAATAATAAAAAAACAGAGTTTCTCTGATGTACCTATTTTTTTTTTGGTCTTCGCTTCCAGAAGGAAATTGTAAATACGCCATTGATCTGGGCAAAGTGTATATATTTCCACATTAACCATTGAAATTGAGCATTGTATTACAACATTTTTATTTATTATTATATTATGTACCTGGTAAACTACTACATGTACACCACAAAAATTAACTTATCTACTTACTTTACACTTTCATCGGTATATAAATTTCTTGTACATATTGTTGAATCAATTTCATCTTCACTAATTGCTCCTCTCAAAGAAGGTACATTTAGATCATTTACTCTTGATTCATGATCATGAGGACGGCGAAGTATAATTCTGTTATCCTTTTCATCTGTACTCACTGATGCTGTAGAACAGCAAAATTTACCAAGATTATTTTGTCGTTCATATGCTAGGTATCTATGAAAATTAATCAATATTGAATGTTGATACTAAATATTAATAGAATAATTTTAAAAAAACTCAGTATTTTATATAAATTACACGAATTATAAAATAATATAAATGTTATACTAAATAAATTACTATATATATAATAAATTACTTCAATAAATTCTAGTACAATAATTATACGCACATGTGGTTCCTTCATATCTCACGTTTATAATACTTGAAACCTAGATTATCCTCATAAACTCTTGTATGGTGTTGAATGCCAGGAATTAATTTGTATGTTTCTGATATATCAATAGTAACATTTTTTTCTGGATCATCCTCATCTGACAAAAATCCTATTTCTTTTTCATTTCTTTTATGTACAATAGGATTCTTTTTCTGAGGATTTAGTGGTTTCCATGGTCGAATTCTAGAAATCATTGTGAATTTTTTTGGTTCAACAACAGCAACATTTTCTTTTATTAAATCCTTATTTGAAGAAACTACTATTTCTTCTTCTACTCTATTTTGTACAATAGGATTGTTTTTTCGTGATTTCCGTGGTAGTCGCAAAAGCCTCATTTTCTTCACGCGTGCTCTAGCTTGTGTAAATGTATAGTTGGATGGAGCTACTTGATAGCTAAAATTTATTGAAATTGTTAATTACACATCGAAAAAATTAACTTTCAACTTACTTCATTATTTCATTGTCGTATAAAGTTTTAGGGAGTGTTGTAGTTATTGTTGGATCAATTCCTTTTTCACCGATTGCTTCCCTCAAAAATGGTAAATTTAAATCAATTACACTTGGCTTGTGGTCATGGCGTCGGCGAAGTATAATTCTGTTATCCTTTTCATCTGTGCTCACTGATGCTGTACAGCAACAAAATTTGACGCGATTCTTTTGTCGTTCACATACTAGATATCTATGAACATTAATCATTATTCATAATTTATTAAGTGAATATATCACATAGACAATTTTTAGTGGTAAAACATGTGTACATGAATCAATTAAACAGGTTTTTGTTGCAATTATTGTAATTATAATTATCAAATTAATACTTGATATTAATTACATAAACTGATAAAATAATAACAAATTATAAAGAAAACCTTATTTAAAAAAAAAAAAAAATATATAAAATAATTCTGGAAGAAATTTTTAAATATGAAGTTTAAATAGTAGAATAATTATACACACATGCGGTTTCCTCGTGTCTCACGTTTATAATACTTGAAACCTAAATTATCCACATAAACTCTCGTACGGTGTTGAATACCTGGAACTATTTTGTATGTTTCTGATATATCAATATTAACATTGTTTTCTGGATTATCTTCATCAGATGAAAACCCCATTTCTTTTTCATTTATTTTTTGTACTACATGATTATTTGCATATACAACTGGCTGGAAATATTCATGGTCTAATGAATTATTTGAAACAGCAATGGGTTGATTGTTATTCATCATTAATTGAGTACCTGTAACAAATATAATAAAAAAATCTAATTATGTGAGAAAAATTAAATAAGTAATATGAATGGTTGACATTTAAACGAAGCATTTTATAAAAGGTATGAGAGATTATTATTTATAATAATGCATTTTCAAAATTTTTTAGTATATAATTGTAAATAATGTTTAAATATAATTAATTAGGTACATACAATAACAATAACAGGTATATTGTAATAGTTTCAAGTAAAATAAAATAAATAATATTAATATTGTTAAAATTCTTCATAATTCTGAAGAATAGTTTATATAGATTTGGAAGTATATTGATAAATGATAACATTCAATAATCATAAAGTTGTTATATATTATTTTTGAAGGTAATAAAAAAAATTCAATTTATTTGTTGAATGGTCTTTTAAAGGTTATATTGAGACAATATAAAATATATACTCGTAGTATATACTATAAACAGTAGGAGCACCAGAACTTTCAATCCAGATGACCAATATTTTACTAGTAAATAATCTGTGGAGGAGTTTGTCCATCCCATAACATACATACATTTAGACAGAGAGCAGGAAGGGAAAAGCTCAAGGGGTACCGTTCAAAAGATGTATTCAAAGATGAAGCTCCTTTAAAAATTAAAACAATATTGATTTATGTTATACTTATACTAATAGAGACTAAAATTTAAATGTTGACGACAAAAGCAGATGAGCATAGAAGCTATTTTGACTTTTTTTATTATTTATTTTTCGTTGAAAATAAAGTTTCAAAGGTTGTATGAAATTTTATACAAACTCATATATATATATAGGCTATAGTAGTATCACTGAATATAGTATAAATAGTACCTACTATGTAGTATACCTATAGTATTATATTATATATAGGATATTGTATATCGAAACAAAAGGATTGGCATCCTTAACAATCATGGCTGGAAGCTTTCCAGTCATGATTTCAAAAAACGTTTAAATATTTGCAAATACAATGTTGAAACTAAAATAAATAGGTACCTAAAGTATTTAAAACAATTTTAGGAATCTAATTAAAAAAAATATATGATAAAATCACCTATAATACTTAGGTAGGTAGTAAATATTAAAACACAGCCTAATAATTTTGTGATCCCAACATATAATAAAAATATGACAATCGATAACATGACCTATCAAGTAGTAGGATGCATAAATAGATAGATATGCATCACACGCTGAAATAGCCACTTCCTATAAAATAACGTTATTGAATACTTTAATACAAAATATATTTATAGCATTATCGATTACATTAAGCAACAAAAAAAATTTTACAAAACAGCAGAAATGGTAATATAATAACATATTTTTTATAGTAATTTTATAATAAGTTTACCATAAAAACAATTTAAGTAGGTAGATTTTATATCACGACTATTGATGGCATTAATCAATCATACGATAATAATTCAAACTTATATTGTTGTCGATTTTTTTGATTCATATTCCCTTGATGCGGTGTAAATATAGTGTTGGGTTTTTGATTTTCATATAGTAACTGTTGTCCTTATTCTAGAATGTCCAAAAACTATAGGTAAGTACTTATAACGAAAAAAAAAAATTATTTATTACGAATTTTCTAGAAAAAAAAAAAAACAATAATATCACACAGTAGGTATTCAAAATGTAAAATATTATATAACTGTACAAATATAACACGAAACTGAATAATTTAAAATTTGCATTTCTCTGATGTTAATGTAAATAGGTAGTAGGTATTGTAAAATGTTATGATCTGTAATAATTTGTATCAAAAAACTTTATCTGCTAGGCTCGCGCCTTTCCATGTTATCAATCTTATCACTATTATTTCATATTTGTACAATACCAATAATTTTCGTCGATCTACCAATAATTACACAACAATAAAAAGTGGTACGAATACGGGACTATTTTTAAATTACTTAAAAAATGTATTTTTAAATTGTTGGATTTTTAATTTTTCATAAAATTTGCCTATACAAAACCCCATAAAAATGGTCCCGCTGACATCCTCATATACCTACAACAGCTTTTTAAGGGGTTCTGTATAGGCAATTTTAAGGAAAATTTTAGAAAAATGAAAATCTCACGATTGAAAAATATTTAAATACATTTCAGAAGTAATTAAAAAATAAATCTATATCAATAACATATTTTTATTGTGAAGTTTTAATAAATAATTATTAAAAACTAGGCAAAACGCGTTTCAGGAGATGCACGTTTCGGAGAAACTGGGTGATTTCAGCATTTGATGACCTCTATAAAAATGTAAACATCGTAGAATAATCTAAATTTTTACATGGAAAATTTTCGATAAAATTATTATAAGTCGACTTATAAGACTTTGAATTTTCCAGAATTTTTAAAAGTCTTATAACTCGACTAACATTAACTATATTGAAAATCTCCCATGTAAAAATTTATATCATTTCATGATGTTTAATTTATTTTTAAATAGAGGTTGTTGTATGCTAAAATAATTTAGTTTTCTAGAAACGTGCATTACCCAAAGCATGTTTTATCCGCAGAAACCTGGCAGCGTGGCGTCCTTTTAATTTATTTAATAGTAACTAGTATAAAACTTAATTCAAAAACATTTATTTATTGACTAGGAATAATATTCTAGACAGTTGGTATATTTTTTTTCTTAAAAATCTATAGTTATATTTTTTAATAACTATGTTTTTTTTTTTAAAGATTATTATATTAAAAATAATATTTTAATTACTCAACTTGAAATTTTTATTTAAATTACTGCATAATTTCATTGATTGTCTTATTGAACACTTAAATATTAAAATTAATTAATTAAATTCTAGAAATAAATCCTTATCTATCCTACAAGGGCTTTTTTTTTTTTATTATATTATCGTACAGCTAAGGGGAACTATGGCTTTAATACTTCCCTTACTTAGAAGTGTTTCTAGTACATATATTATATGGTGTACTCTCCTGCAAATACCTTAACTTAAGTCTGTTGGTAATTATATGTATAATATTGAATTATTTAATACACCACTCACTCAATTAACAGATTTATTATTTATATAAATTAAGCATGTTTACTCATATTGTAACTTCTATCTTAGTTTATTTTATTATGTGCCTAATTATTTATTACCTATTTTTATTTTATTAATTTAAATTGTTTTACTTGCCAGATATTATAACTGGTACATTATAGGTATATTGTAAATTGGAGAATTTGTTAAAGATTATTGTTATTATAACTTATACTTATATATGTATAGGTATTTATTGCATAGCTAAAAAAATGTTATTTAAAATTATAGTATTAAGTGAATTTTTGAGTTTATTATTATGTAGGTACTATAATTATTAGGTTGGCTTTATTCGTATCGAATATTCGAATGTGACATATATGATTAAAATTAATTTTATACAAAAAGAATATTGTTGTAAAATAAAAATGTAACCAAATTATTAAAGCAGGCACTACTGTAGGTAATTTATAATATTATAGTTTACGAGTATAATATAAGTACCCTTCTATATATAAAGTTTTTAATTTTTTGTTCACTATATACTTAAATACTAATTTTTAATTTTATTGTTCACTGTCATATTAAAATAGGAACTTTCATACGAGTATTTCTGATTTCATATAGGTAGGTATTCTATTAATAGTGGTCGTCGTATGCTGCGTATAAACTTGACACAAGATGGCGTTGTATAAAACATAGACTTGAAAAAAAAAACGCATTTAAAATTTCAAGTATGTACCTAATAAATTTTTAATTTTCTAATTAATTTTTTACCTTTAATCTGAAATTGACTTTTCAAATGAACTCAAAATTTAAACTCAAAATTTAAAAAACGACCATTCGAAGCTCGCTCTCAAATTACCAGTATATCAGTATTGTGATTTGTGACACAAAAAATCGACTGTTTGGACCATTTAAAAATTTTTCCCTCACATACAGACTTTTAGGTATCGTTTTGAAATAGTTAAAAAAGCATTTAAGCAAAAAAATAAAAAAAAAAATTTTCAAAAAATATCTACAAGGTAGTATTATCTCTTAAGTCAGACTATACTGGTAATAACTTTATAACTGGTTAAAATCATATTTTTGTATAATAGTTGTTTATTTATTTAAAACTATGGCAACAAATACCATTGGCTTATTGAATGTAAATATTACAAAGATTAGGTAAGTAAGTACTACTGTTTACATACAGTTTTTATATTGATATTCACTACATTGGTAACTACATAAAACATTTTTACAACAAATTTTTAGAACAAGATGCATACAAATTTGGACATATATTGTTTTTTTTCAATCTAAATATTTGTCATTTAAACGACATGACTTATGATATATATACACAAAATAGTATGTACCATTCTTACTTATTATGACTTAATTTAATTATTTTATCTTGTAACATATTTCAGAATTTACACTCAAATTGAGTATCTATTATTATTATTATTATTATTATTATTTTATTTAAATATTGTAATTTAATATTAAAATAGAAACTTTAGAAATATTTAGATAAAATTGTAGATATTGTAGTAAAAAAAAAAAAACTTAATATTCATAACATTAATCCATACAATAATTTTTAAAACGTGACTGACAAAATGATAACCCATCGCCCAATCTGAAATTATATTGCGTATGTGCATACCGTGTGTTCCTCGACACACTAGATTATCGATCAGATGGCGATCAACTAAATTAGACAGTGCGCTAGGCGATGGAAATGTTATCACATAACTCGTATGGTATTATCAATATAATGTCATACATTAATTATAATTTTAAGTTTTAAAATGGTAAACTTAAGTAGGTTAACTTTGAAATTAAGTCCGGTCGAAAAATTTTGACTGATATGTATTCGTTTACGAAAAATAAGTACCCATCTTAATGTGTAGTAGTGTTATACTGTTATTGGGGTCCATAAACGATGAAAGTTTTATTCGTATATAAATTCTAAAATAAAGAATCCGCCAATATATTGTATTAAACCCATGTCGACACTCGATTATTCCGTTTGTTACATAACATACATAATATTAATTTTTTTATTAATTAATTAATTAATTAAGTAATTACTTAGGCACGATAAAATATTAAATATACGTTTTTCGTGAATTTCTCTGATTTTTCAATACAATAAAATATTAATTAGATATTCCAATAATTAGTGATAAAATTTTAACATTAATTCAAATAGAGAAAATAATATTTTACATATTATATAGGGACCTACGTAGGTAAACGTTAAAACATATATAGATAGTTTGATAATTTTGACAAATAAAAAGTTATATAAAAATGAAAGAATCAGTTTTTTGCCGAGCACAACTAGTAGACCGGAATCAGAATGAGGACGAAGGGGCATTTTCTCCTAAAACCATTTTTTATCGTAGTTTAATAAACTCGATCTCATTTATTATATAATGTTACTATATTAATATAACATACTCGAACATCTAATAATACTGTGCATTTCCTCCTCCACTCTCTTCCCTTACCAAAAAAAAAAATCAATAGGTATAGCTCTGAATTCGTCACATGTCTTAATTTATAACTGAATACTATATAAATTATATGCAAATCAGTATATGGGAAATAAAAAAAAAATTAAATTGTACGATAATTTAAAAATAGAAAATATAGTAATTTTTTAAAAATATCTATAAGAAAAATATATTATACCTATTTATAAAGTATAAACATTATACTATACGTATATAATAAAAAAAAATAGGAATTTAGGATTATACAAATAGGATTGGCTGCTAATTACATGAAATAATTTATGTAATCCAGGAAGTGGATCTTAAAACCTAAAGAAAAATGCGCGAAACTTAATGTACAAAAACCGATTATATTTTTAAAAAAGTTACCTGCTATACCTTAGTTTTCAGAATTTTCAGCGTGTATTTTGATATTTCAAATGCATTTTATAAAGATTTATAGTGCTTTATATTTACAGTTCCACATCCTAGAAATAATATCCATAGGTGTCTATTGATATATTTTAATCAATAGAATTAGAATTCCGTTGGAATTATCTACAATGTTGTATTTCGAAACAGATTTTATGAGACTTATCGTCATTTTCTTTTATATGTACAATTGAATATTGTAAATATATAATTCATAATTACCTCCTCTAAAGTACCCAATAACTAGTTAAACGAAAAATGCATTTTTTCTTTTTAAATTTTCGTTTTGATAAACGATACGTAATATTCTTCTTTTAAAAACTATGATTATCCAGGTAGGTTTCTAAAAGTTTTATTTGATTAATTTCACAGCAAATAAAAAAAAAAATAATAAAAGTCGTATATAGTTAGAACAAAATAAAAATTAATTTAGAACTCAGTTTTTAGAAGGAAAAATGTACAAAAAATAAACTTTATCAATTACTTATAACTACCTACGTGTCAAGTTTTGTTTTATACTAACAACTTTACATCTTGTTATTTTATATAAACGGACAATGGTACAAAAATTGTTTAGGCAGGTACCTAAATATATTTAATTTAATATTATAATTATTATAGTCATAGGTGCAACTATGAGAGAAAAGTTTTGTAGACCCTCTTAAAAAAAAAAAAAAATCCAATCATAAAATTGTAAAGTGTAACAAGATAAGTAAACCAAGATTTTACTATTACGTAGCGAAATTAAGATAAAACTTTTATCCAATACCAAGATTAAACTGCAAGACTCTTGCAGTCTTACTTTTAAATTAAATAAAAATTAATTATTTAAATATATTATAAAATTTTTGTTATGAAATTGTTTTCTTGGTGTCTAGTCTCGATATCATACCATACAATGACAATTTACAGTTTTCGTATTGCAATCTATTATACCTATATTATTTCCCGAATATTCATGAAAGTTCGATGTTATCAAAAACAACCAACTACCTACATTGATATAGCTGTATTTTTCGTTTTTTATTTTTATCAATACCGTCGAGGTTGCGTTTAATTTTTCTTTTAGTATATAAATATATTTTTACTACCTTCTTAAATGTGAATGAAAACATGACGGAGTGACCTGGGACAGTCCAAATCTGGCTATATTATAATATTCTCGTATAGTATAGTATCTTTAGACAGCATAGGTAAGAATTACAAATATAATATATAATGTATATGCATAATTTATAGACATAATTTTAGAAATTAAAATATATCTAATTTATATTATATTGTATATATTATGTATATTTGTTTCCAAATTTGTTATATTAATCCCATATCTATTTTTCATCTTTCTAAAATATAAGATGTCGTATATTATACATTTTTTTGATAGCCAACATTGAACATACAATTGTATTTTGTATCATGATACACATTCTGAAAATATCTTGTATCAAGATACATTTTTTCCAGTATCATGTATATTTTTATGCGAAAAGATACAAAGATACAAAGATACATATAATAATAAAAATAATTTAATTATGTAGGTAGTCGGTAGTTACGTTTTAAAATTTTTTTATTCCTATCTTACCTATACCTACCTATTTTAAAAATAGAACAATTATTTTGATATTCGTTGTTAATTGTTAGTATTTACATCAACTCGCGATTTATCTGTTCTAGATTTACATGTTTGAATTTCATCATACCGATACGTTACGAAATGATAAAAATATATAATACAATTCTATAATCTTGACTGAAATATTATAAAATATAGCTTATAATTTAATATAAATTATTTTTTATGGTTACACTTGTATCTTGTATTTTTTCGACAAACGAAATGTATCATGAATCTTGTATCAAGATACTTTTCTCATAGTATCTTACCCAACCCTGAACATAAGTAATAACAGTTTAAGTTTTAAGCATAATATACAAAAATTGTCATGACCTAAAACTAAATAGTAAATATCCACTTCAGTGGTCATGTCTTGGTCTTGCTTTGATCATCACTATATGTATGTATTATTATCAATGTCAAAAAAAAAAAAAAAAAATTACCAACGTCACGATATATTATACGACTCGTACTATTTTAGTAGATAATATTGTTGATTAAAATATATATTCATTATATTATATATTATGTAATAATCAGTGGTAATGTAACAAAAATATAAGGTTACTATAACCTTAGCAACTTTATTTGTTCTTTTTCCATTTAAAAATATTTTTCGTGAGAACGCCGTCTAGACCGTATTTACTATTACAAAAGCTATTTATCCACTTCAAAACTTCCACTCTACTCATCCTGCTCGAATAGTTGTTTCTAGAAAAAAAGAAAATAAACATCATAGTACCTAAAGGCTAAAACCAATAGACCTACCTCGGCTCAAAATATAAAATGTTCTCTAGTTGTGGCTATGATTATAACCACGAAGTTTTCCTCCTTAATGTAATAATAAATAGTATTATTCAACTATATTCATATTGTAGTCGAAATCGTCAAACGTAAATATTGGTATACAGTGGTATATTAAATTTTTTCGGTATAGATATTGGTACATATACAATTTATTCTTAACAAAATCCCACGATTTAAAATGTTATTAAAAAATAAAATGGTATTGAGATGAATGAAATATATCAATATAAATATTGGTGAGTTTTTTTGTTTTTTTTTTTTTTTTAATGTATTATAATAATAATGTTTATAATAATGTTACGACGACGTTGTAAAACTTAATCGCTTTTAAAAGAGTTCGCAGAGTTATTTTTAATAAAACAAGATGATCTAATAAATAATAATAACAATTATAGTAATAATAAGAATAATGCTAATGTCTTTGAAATACTAAAATATACTAATTTTTTGCAAATTTCTGGTTGTTACAATACACAGGCAACCCCGGGGTCAAGACATCTAAAATCAACATACAATATAAAAATCGATAAAAAAAAAAGAAAAAAAAAATTATATGCAATACAAAAAACTGCATACGGACGAAGACGGGTTATTCAGCTGGTATGTAATATATAATGTATAATATTTTGTATCTTGTCAAAAATAACCATGATTTGTAAATAATTACAATTATTAAGAAAAATTATCGTGGTTCAATCTCATCATCATATGGCTACATTAAGCTTACATAAATCACTTAAACTCATATTATATTTATTTCTGAAATGTTAAATATTTATACACAAATTGAATTCTTAAAAAAATGCATAATTTAATACAGGCACCTACTACGTAAAATAAATCTATTTAAATTTGGTAAACATTTTCAAATTTATCAGCTTTTATTATAGGTATACATTATATTGCGTAGTTTTTTTTTTTTTTTTTTATTAAATGGTGCGTTTTAAATGTTCAGCGAGTTTAGAAAATAGTATTTACAATGATATGAGGTCGTTTTCGGATTTTCCTAGTATAGTTATATTTTAAACGTATAGGAAAACTACATTTTATATAACGTCAAATTGTTATAAATGGTATGACGAATACAGTTGTCATGGTTATTGTTTTTTTTAAATTTAATATTATATCAACTTCGCTCATAATTGTTTTTCGAATGTAGTGATTCATTTTTATTTTCAGATTTAAAATAATAATGTAATACCATGCAATACTGGATCCTGTCTGACCGAATTTCTATCATTTGTGTATGGATGGTAATTTTTTTTTATGAATGTAGGTATGTATATTAATTAGAGATATAGATATTAGATATTCCAAATATTTCCAATATTGATATGAAATTTAATTTAAGTATTTTTAAGTAAGTAGAATTATCTATAAAATAAAATTATTGGAAGTAGGTATGAGTAATATTTTGTATGCTATAGTTTAAGCCTTTAGATCTAAGCTACTAAGAAAATCTCCAACAAGAAATATTGTTATTTATCTATATATATTATTTTATTATTTTCCATTATTTTATCCATTTTTCATTATTTAAGACTTGTATGAAGTTTAAAATTGACCATTTTACTTCGATTTTTAACTATAAAATCATTGTGTCCGAAGTCAGAATAACACAGTTTTAACGAATTTTATAATTTAGGAGTATTTAACCATTTAGGAGGGAATTAAGTTGATATAAATTTTGCACCCAATCAAGTAATTTTTGCCTATGCACTTTCTGCTATTCACATTTCCGATTGCTTTATATCAAATCAAGCTGATTCATAATTGTGATAATTATTTAATAAATTAGCTATAATTATATATTCTTAAGAGGATGCTATTATACATCCAGAGCTGGACCGGTGTCTTCAAACCGGCCCGGGCTAAACATTTTCACCGGTCTTACCGTGAAGAAAACCGTCATAAAGTGAAGTTATTTTACATTTATATTTTATATACCAGTAGTATAACGATTGAATTGGAGGGAATGATATCTCTATTATTATTTTTCTTTAAAATTGGACACAAAGGAATTATAATAGAAGGGTACATTGTTAAATCAAAAGTTTATTTGTTACAAATTATAATTGTCAACTCTTTATTTTAAGATATTATATATTTACAAAACTTATGCTAGGTGTAAAGATACAAATAAACATCTAATATAATATATAGTAATATTAAACCCATGTATTGTTTTTTTAATCATATATTCCTATCACTGTATTTTAAGTCCATTGTTTAATAATTAAACTAACATTAAATTATCATAATTATTGTAATAAAATTATTGTAATACTGGTAACACTTAGGAGTTATACTTATAATTACTTTTAATTTTGTATATAAAACAATGTGCCTACGTTCCTTTTATTTTATTTATTATTATAAATAAAATTTAAATGCAATGCATTTTTCATCCAATTTTCATTAAACCTAACACCACTACTTTGCGCGACATATTCAATAATATTTGAATTATATAAAGAATATAATATATCTTTTTCACATATATCTTGGCTTAAATTGTTTCTCGATCTATTCAAAATGTATTTAAACTCTGAAAATGACCTTTCGCATTGAACTGGAGTTATGATGGATAGTGTTAACAAAAATGTATTTGTTAAAAACAATATTCTGTATATACTTTAGCATATAAATTATACTTTCATAGAATTTGGTAACATCAAAACGCACAACTTTTACACGTATTTTTATTTACATAATGTTCTTCAGCTGCATCAGATTTCTTGCCTTTTTTTAGATCAAATGTTATATTAAAATATATGCTTCAGGTACTTTTATAATATTTTTATCCATGTCTGGTGAAACTTCTGTCAAAAGCTCTCTAATTTATTCATTGCACTTTCAGGTAAATTTGACATGAATTTAAAGTTAGTCTGATGTAGCCATTCAAAATGTATATACCTACATTTCTTTATGTCTTGAAAATCTTTTTTTTTATTTAAAATTTAATTTAAAATAATTGTATCCAAAGTTATGTTATAAACATTAATTTCAAATTTTCTCTGAAATTAATCATGAGGTCTTATAATACTAATCTATTTAGAATCTTCTTCAACTCTGAGTGTTGTATTTAAGTTAAACATATACTTAACCAATATATTTTGATTTCAGACATTTAAAATGTATGCTTTATAACAGTAATTATTGTAACGAATATAACCGCAACACATCGACAAAAATACAAAAATAAACTATCACCGTTCTCATCAAAATTCAGGGAATAAATATATTTATTTCTGCGAATAACGTATTTTTAATGTTGTATACATTTTAGAATTTATTTTTATCTAATTTTTTATTTAAGAAACCGCTACACGGATTAATTTCAGCTATAAAACCGTGTTTACACAAAACTGTTAAAATGGATTCTTAAAGTGATTTTAGAGATGAAATATTTATTATTAAATTGATGGAGGACAAAATTTCGGAGTGAACTTTATTTGGAATTTTTAATTTATTACTTTAATTTTTTTTAAAAATTAACTATTGAAAACTACAATAAATTTTTTTAAAATAATAAATTAAAAATCCCCAATGAAGTTCACTATAAAATTGTGTTCTCTATCGATTTGATAATAAGTGTATTTACTCTAAAAGTACTTTTAAAAAAAAATCGCATTTTAACACTTTTGCGTACCTACCTACCTACCTAAATATATATTTTTTAAATAAATATCGTGATTATACAACAATAAAATGTAATGGAGCTACGGGACCAATTTTAAATTACTTTTAAATAGTATTTAAATATTTTTAAATTGTTGTATTTTCATATTTCCAAAAAGTGTCTTAAAAATTGTCTATAGGTACTCAATCCTTCAAAAACGAGAGTGTAGGGTCCTCTTAAGACGATGCCACCCACACGTTTTTTGGGTCCGTCTTACATATGCATAACATAGCAAATCTACGTACCATATTCTTAGTACAGTTTATTTATAATTAACATTAGAGTAAATGTACCTATTATCAAATTTGTGGAGGAAAACATATAAGCTATGATCTAGCGTTGTTTTTTTTTAAACATTTTATTTTTAAAACTAGTTGTAAAAAAATGAGTTATTTAACTACTTATTTCTTGTTTAAAAACAAAAATATCTAAAAAAAACTCCACGAATTCTTTCCTATATTTACCCACTTATGAATAATACAATTAAGTAAATAATAATAAGTAACCAATTAATATTGTAAAATTACATATTATATATTTTGGTGTAAAGCCTGTTAAAAAAAAAAAAAAAAAAAAATATTGATTAGGAAATAAAATAATTTCGTGTGAATTGAACCATTTAACTCATCCTCTGTACCTATATATGCTCACGTTTTAAGCATTCAAAGTTTTTGGTTTTCCTAGATTTTAGTTTATTGACGCTTTAGATTTCAATGTATAAAACTCCATAAATGTTTTCCAGCTAATATAATATTCTATATAATATAAGTACGATTGGCATTTCAATTTATTTTTCCATCTTGTTTATTTTCTACGAAGTTCGTTCAATTCTATTTAGGTATATGTAATCCCATTACGTTATATTATATTCGAAAAATTATTTTTCCATTCAATTACTTTTCTAAAATTTGATTTCCGACGTCGACAAATTAGTTCCCAGCAAATTAGACGCGACCTTTTAGTAATCAATTTTTTCTCTTTTTGTACATATTTTACGATTGGTACATTATTATAATTGTTAATATATATATAGGTAGGTATACAACATGCACATATTATATATTATTAAAATGCAAAATGCGACTATCTAATCAAAATGACCGTTCGCTAAAAAAGGATTGGCGCAGGAAATTCCATTCATCGATACGGCCCGTGCAGGATACCTAATCATTGTTGACAATATAGTATATTTTATTCCATTCCATATTTTCATACATTGTATTTGGACCACTCCAATATGACGCAGGTACTCGAAAGCCTGTAACATGAAAAATAATTTCCATATATGGAAATTATCTTTCATGTTATAGCGTATTATACTGTATAAATACATTAATAATTCAGCAACGATCGTAAACTTACCAAAGCCTGTACGGCCTAAAAATGAGTTTTATTTATACCCAATTTCTGCGTATTTTATTGTTATACAAATACCGAGTTCCGAGGGGATTGCATTTACATAGGAGATATACTTTGTATCTTTGAGGTTATAAAACTATATGCAGGCACTTGAAAAAAAAAAAATAAAAATACAGAACAAATAATCGGAAGTATATTTATTTAAAAATCTAATAAATCTTCTAAATCCCTAAAAATCATACGGTTCGTTGTCCATTCTTAGCGTATTTACATCGCCACTTCAACTTGAAAATTATATCATTATCAATGCATCGAACTGTTTAAATTTTGAACTGAACCGAATCAAACTTCGAACTCTACGTGAATAAAATTAACCAAGTTTTTTTCAAAACAAAAAAATTCAAATTTTGAAAATATGAACACATTTTTGGGTTCTAAATAACAAAAATTATGAATATTAAATTTAATAATATTTCCAAATTAGTGCTAGTAGTCCTAAAAAATGTTGTACTTTTTCGTTTCTACATAGTCTGAATGTTTCTAATAAGACGGAGAGCAAGGTGTACCTACGTATAAAAAATAAGCGATTAACGAATATATTTGTTAAAAATACCTTCGAAATCAAAAGCATTTCAAATACATAGGTACATATTTAAATACTAAAGTTAAATATTTTATATTATTTTAAAGTTATCTTCATTACGTATTAAAAATTTAAATATAATTAGGAAATATTATTTTAATTAGAGGATTGGGGAGGGAAATGAAAATGATTCAACAGGTACAGAGGCAAAAAGATAAATGTGCGTATAAATAAAATTTCATATAACGTTAAACAAAAACTAAGTGTTCATAGACGATTTTACATGTTAAACGACAACAATACTTTATAAATTGATAAACATTAAATAATCAAATATAAAAACAAACAAAATTAAAAACATTTTTCACCCTGGATATTTACATTATAACTATATAATTATTATTATAATTAATGTTTATATATGTACCAATAATCTCTATTCTCTATACTTTATATATAATATAAATAATACATTTATTTTAATTTAAATTAAATTTATATGAGAAAAAAAATCAAGGTTTGAGTTCAATAATTGAACTCAAATCTTATTTTTTCAAACTAATATGCATTAAAAATTCATAAATAATATAACATTATCAATTCGATTTTTCTAGTAACTAGTATAGTATCACTTATGCGTAAAGATAAATTACCTTTTATAACGGTAATATTTTATAGATGCAGGGGAAATAACAAAATGAAATTGCCACAGTCATCTACATATTTTTATTTTAGATTCTGATCGTAGCGAGGGAGCTATAGTGGTTTTACAATGATGTTTATTTATTTTTATTTTTCTGTTATCAAATTTACTACTAGAAGGAGTGTTCCGATCTTTACAAACTTACCAGGTTTTCGGTAGAAAATTACATTTATTACAGTTATACATTACAGTTGGTACTTTAAAGAGGTCAATTTTTGATTTTCTCAATATTTTTTTAATGTATAAGGAAAAACTACCAAAAAATGATGAAAAAACGGCAGAAAATACGATTTCGTTAAATTCAGATTTTTCATTTCTTCGTAATTTCGTAAGATCATCTTTATTTCAACATTTGATCTTTGATGTAATGTTAAGCATAGGTAGGTACTGAGTATATAATTAATATTAAGAGTTATGAATATTACACCGAAGCTATGCTCAGAATCTTTTATTGAATGCAATGATTTATCATTGCTTTCAAATGCAATACATCTACCAAGAATATGCTGCCCAGTAGTGAAGTGCATTCACCCCTACTGATACCCAAAGAGCGAAGTGCACCTTTTTTTAAATATTATTACACCGATTATCGAAGCTCCAAAACCGTTTTATTGAATACTAATGAATAGTAATAATGTTGTACCTATCATTGCTTTAAAATGTAATATATCCATTACCAGTATTGTGCTTGACGAGCAAAGTGCAATTTTTTTGTCTAATTTACTTCAATATAAAAATTTATCGTGGGGCACTTCTAATGCATTTGAGGGCATACGTGAGTTGGATATAATTGCTATAAATTGTACTTAAATTACAAAATAAAATTTATTTTGTAATTTCCCATCACAAATACCTACATCACATTATTTTAATATTTTTATTTCAATATATTACTAAAAATCATATCTCCGGCGAGAATAATATTAATTATTCTAAATATAGTTCTAAAAATATCTTTCTTGCCAAAGTTTGTAAAGGATTTTGAAATAATATTTAGTAGAAATCAATCGGTTAAATATCTAGAAATATTCCGATCGGAAACCAAAAAACAGTGTAATTTTTAGACACATTTTGATAATTTATTTTAGTGAGATCTATCGAAAAGGCGTTACATAATTTGGGATCCGACTAACCGTTAAGAACGTGCCAACACATTCTAAATTTACTGGTTTGGTATGCCCCAAGAATCACATATTCATATACCTAGGGTTTATAAAATTTGTTCAAAAATATATTTAGATAACACAGAACGTTATGATTTAATTTCTTTTGGCTGCATTATGATAGATGAAATCATATTGCATATAATCGATATTATATCGATTTTTCATTTTAATTCCAATACGATCTCGATTTTTCGAGAAAGTAAAAATTTGGTTTTTAAAAATGAATAATGTATTATCGATGAAAAACTACGTTTCTTTACGCCCAAAACGTATTTAAAATGTAAAAATACTTAACAAAAGTGTATAATTGTATTATCTAAGTCTGTTGCGAGCCAGCAGCTATCGCTGTGATGCTATATTATGTAGGTATGTGAAGTGTGTGCACTGCACAGTGTACACAGTGTCTTATTGTTGTTTAAAAACGACGAGTGTACGTCTGATGACTTAAAAACAAACCGAATTTGTCAACCGACAAAAGATAATCATCCGACTCGTATTTTTGGAATCCATATGTGTAAATTGTGTTCCACCGTACACACATTAAGAATAGAGACACCTAATGTTTACGGCAAAATCATTAACGAGAGAGCGTCGAGTCACCTCAAAATATATCACAAAAGACGTAAAAAAAACGTATTTAAATAAAATATAATGCGTAAAAAACCAACTACCCGGAAACTGAAATGCATGCGATATTATAATATAATTTAAAGCTTGTAAAGTCATCTGTGCGCGTAGAGATAATTAAATTTCTTAATACAGGTAAATTTAAAATAAATATGATGTACATTACGCTTTGATGTCAAAGGAAGGAAAACTGCAACAGTATCTAATATTGCCACACACAAATGGTGTATTACGTTATAAAATTTAAAATGTTTACTTTTCTCGGTAACTTTATATTACAATATAATTTAATTATTAAACAATACATACGATACCTATATGTACCGCTAAGCTAAAGTAGTGTAGGGGTGGTAGGTACATTAATATTTTCAGGAAAAATATTCTACGTCGCGAGATATATTTAAAATTTAGATTATTGTATATTTATTTTTTTTCTCGTAAACGTGTAGGTAGGTAGGTATTAATGTATTATAATAATTAAATATAAAATGTTCGTAAACAAAGAATTTGACTGAAGAAATAAGTGCGAGAACAACAAGAAGTTAAAAGAATTCCCATCCCGGTCTTATTTTTGGCATATGGGTATATTTCAACTGTTTCCGCAGCCCCTAAAATCGCGTGCAGTACGAAAAGTTCAATGTGTAGTACAAAATTAGCAACTGTGTTAATAAAATTAATCAATTCTACATTTTTTGTATATTATAGTGTTGTTGATAAAAATAAAAAAGGTCATTCAAAGAAAAAATTGATTAAACCTTTAGTACGAAAATCAGAATATTTTAGGGGCTGAAATAAGCTCATGAAAATTATTTTACGTCTTTTCGTACTCGGTGTCGTTTTTATAATAGATACGTGATTTCGTCATAACATTTGTTTTAATTTTTTATTACAGTCCTTGGATGTAAGCTATAATAAAAATATTAGTATTAATATTATAATAAAAATACATTTTTAAATACTCTGGTTTTTCTAAAAAGCAAATGTGTAATATGAGATTTTTTAAATTATTATTATTTAAAAATTATATATGATTTCTGGATTGTGATCAGCTCGTCACTTCTGTATAAATATATTCGGACTTAGGTACCTAGTATTCTGAATACAGTATTCGCAATTCTTTTAAAAGTTCAATCACATTTTGAAAAATAATTTCATTGTCTTTCCGTCAACGTAAATTTTATTTGTGCATAAGTAGATACATATAATATTTTAAGGTATATTATATTATAATCTTTTTTTCAACTATATTTAATGGGACAGTAATGTTATTTTATAATTTTAAATATGTTGATTTAAATAATAATAATTTTTATTGATGAAATAAATGAGAAAATGAAATTATTATATTTATTGGTATTATTATTTTATTAAAATACATTTAGTAATTACAGTAGTTAATGATCTTCTATAGAGACATAATAATAATTATTGCAGAAAGAAAAAAGATTATATTAATAGTTAACCATTGAAAGTATAATGCTTCTTTATTAAGTTTTACAAAAAAAAAAAAAAAATAAAAAATTACCTACTCATACACAATATTAAAGTTTAGATATAATTTATAATTAAGAGTTTAATTAAATTGTTATTTATTTACACGGGAAAAAAATAACTAAGTATAATAATATTATAATTAGGCACTATCATTGATTATAATATATAGGTAATCAATGGTAATAATTTTGTTATCGATATCTTGTAAAAAAAAGGGAATATTATTATCAAATTCGAATAGGTATGTATTCTGAATAATTTTTGGAAGTATTCGGAACAGGGGGTCTATTTTTGAGTCTTACGAACACAATCCGTATACAAACGATCCACAAGACTAGATTTCGGTATATGGATGAAATATTGTATTCTTGAAATAAAGCTTTTCGTGTATGAAAACATTTTCACATGCACGGAAATATTTCCATACGGTGTACTACCAAACTGAAAACATAAGTGAATTATGTTGGTGACACTGATAAATTTAAAAAAATATCGTATATTTTATTGCAATAAAACAAAAATGGTGCGTATTAACTGTAAATTTATATTTTCTTATTGTTCTATTAAATATATATATATATATATATATATATTAGTATTAATATTATAACAAAAATAAATTATAAATACTCTAGTTTTTCTAAAAAGCAATATATATATATATATATACATCGACCGTAAGAGAACTACTCCTACTTGCTAAAATGAACCCAAAATTACAATAATTGATTTAGGTCTTGTCAATATAATAATTATTATCTTTTGATATGTTCAAACATTTTTTAAATATTTATTTATTTCATTTGCAGGCATAAATACGTCAAGTGGAACATATTCAGAAATCCTCCACTTATTGTACAAACCGTACCACGAACATGCTAATATACTACAAAAATAATAATTAGATATACAATTAATATATACCTAATATCATGAAAAAGTAGTTATATATAATTATTCATGTAGGTAGATAATAAATAATTATACTAACTTCTTTAATGTTTTAGATTTCTTTGGAACTAAGGATTTTTCGCAAAACTTCATTGAAAAAAAGAACACTAGAATTATCTGGACGTATGGATACGCACGCATCTTTTAAATTATTGAATTCGAAGGAAGCAGTCTTTGAAATTAATAATGGAACTATATAAACAAAAAAAAATGTATATTATAAAACTTTACATATTATATGTTATGAATTAATTTGAATTAAAATTAATAATATATATATATTAAATAAATATTCTATTATAAATGTTAATTGTTCCATTTTAGTTTTTTTTTTCTTTTTTTTTTTTACCAAGATTGAAGTGTGATGGTAAGTATAATACATATTAAAATAATTGAATTACTCCGAATTAAAATTTATGTTTAATTTTATATATTTATTTCAATATATGATTAAAAAAAAAATATATATATATATGTTGGTGTAAAATTTAGCTACTTATAAGCAGCGAGTTTTTGCACTAAAAAGGGTAATTTTTATATGAGTAATAGTACACTGGTAAGTACACTCGATATTTATTATTTTATACTTCGTAATAATCTTGTATTTTACGTGATTTTTTTTTATTACCTGTCAGTATTATATAATATAAAATTTCATAAAATATAATAAATAGTAATAGCTAGGTATAAGTAGGTACCTATATATAGGTACACACAATTCATTTGGTTTATAATAAAATTTTTTGAACTTTAATATTCATAATATATTTAGATATAATCAAAAAAATGTTTTATAATACCCTTTACGATACGGTTAGATAGGTACCTACTTCGAAAACAAAAATGAATATATATATATATTTTATTTTTTTAATTCTAATATGAAAATATACCTAAAAACAGCACTTATAATCCAAATTAGCAAATCGGTTCTAAAACAATCGAAAAAAAAAAATGCGTATATGATATATTAGAAAGGTGTAAAACGAATTTTTGTCTTACTTGAAATGTTCTAAGAAGATGTCTTAAAAAAATTTGCAAATTCTACAACTTCCGAACCCAAAAACATTGGTAAAATTCTATACGTAATTCGTGTATTCGTAAATCAATTCCGAATTACGGAAATATTTCACGAATACGACTTTTGGCGATCATGTGAAAACTTATGTGGAAATGACGTTTTCCGTATACGAATCGCGTCCGATTGAAGAATAGGCCACAGTCCGTGATCGCAAACTGGCTCTCGGCTAATTTTGAGCCCCCTTGCTCATATTTGAATAATAATATTTATTGATAAATGTACGAACCCGATATTTATTTACTAAATAGAGGAAAAATATTTCCTATTCTGCGACCATAGTAAAAAATTCTAAACGAATCATCTTTTTATGAAAAGTACCTACCTATATTTACATATTTTAATTAAAATGTACCTAAATGTATCACTACTAATCTTCCGCTATAATACTGGGATTAAGTTATGATTTTTAGTGTTATTGTATACTATTGACAAAATTAACAACATTCCAGATTTTACAATTTATCACCACCAGAAAATCATCCAACTTAAAATTGGTTTTACGATCGTTGAGCGTGATTTTGGAGTTTAAGCCTATTAGAATTATAAAATTAACAACTCTTTTTACAACCATATAGTCAAAATATCTGAAGCGTTGATCTGTTTTTGTAAAGGCCTGTAAAATAGTATTTTAATTTTCCTGTAGAGTATATGTATTAAGTTTTTGGATACATTATTTATCAGAATTTTTTTCCTAATACTCAGATAAATTGAATATTTATTTTAAAAATGCCCAGGCTCAATATTTATTATCACCAAAGTTTATAATATTCCAAATTTTAACATATTTTCTTTTTTCTACGAGACGTAGATTAATTTATTATACTATACATATGGCTATAACATTTTTTTTTCCAAATACTAGATTAAAAATTTTCTAAGGAAATAAAAATTGATTATTCATTATTTTTAATAGGTACCTATATCTACCATCCTATATATATATTTTAGATCAAGTTTGAAAAAAATTAAACGACGTTGTTTTATTAAAAAAAATCACAATAATATTATCTATAACGATTAGCTTTTCCTCCTTGACTTTCCAATTAACTAAATCAATTTTCAAATTTTCTATCGATTTTTGAGCTCAAATTTCGAGTTTAAGACTTACAATTTTTACAAAACATTAAACACATCTATGCCGTCCCTATATCACAGTTATAATTATAAACGATCTAATTTTCTAGGATTATTTAAATTTGATATTAACTTTTTCAAAATATTATGTATTATAACTGAATGATGCCCTACACATTTGTTATTTTATCGAAAATAAATGTTTTATTGTTATGTTGTGTTTCTTAAAAAATTACGATTACTGCAGCCCGAGATAATTTTTTATTTTTTTTTTGTAAAGCAGTTTTGTTCTTGTCTAAATTTTATAATTATACAACAATAAATAGTAGCACTGACACGAATTTTTTTTAATTACTTTTAAAAAGTACTTAAATATTTTTGAATTGTTAGATGTTTTTTTTATTAAAATTTCTTGAAAATTTCCTATATATAATATAGAACCTCTCAAAATTATATGCGCGTGACGTCCTCTTAAGTGAAACGATTAGTGTTTATCATCGCGAACTATGCAGGACTATACGGGTCCTTAAACCAAATCGTGGACTAGCTGCCTTTATTGATGCCTTAATAATGGCGCCATCCCACTGCTTACATGTAATTCCTATAGACTGGTTTCTTACGCTCGACCGCAGCGAAGCGACCGAAATTCGACGTTTTTTTGTTAAAATTAATTTCACATAATTATATTTAGACATAGACGTGTCCAGACCTCAATGGCTGGGGAGGCCAGTTATAAAATTTAAATTTTTTACTTACTACATCGATCTATATTCTATATCTATATTTGTGACTTTTTTTTTCTTGTATGGAAATTATATAGCACCTGGAATTTTTTCACCTATTTTACATAAATATATAAATTTGTATGACAACT